>MU004357.1:0-168627 GCA_010405375.1 Lophiostoma macrostomum CBS 122681 | reverse complement strand
GGTATACTTAGTAACGCGTCTTGCTAAATTACCTAAAGAGCAAGCTATATCTAAGCTTCTTTTTAAGTAGGTTATACTTTATCTTGTTAAGGTATAATCGCGTATAGAGGTAGTTAGTAAGGGCTTGGCAGAGCCCGGCCACTCGCCCGTGCCGGCCACTCGCCTATAGAGTAAGTTAGTATTTTTTAATAGTCTTTTATCTAGTTAAATATTATCTTTAACTTATTAGTATATATTATAAACTATAGAGGCTAGTTTTTACTAATATATTATTAATTCTTTATAGCTATTAGTTTATTTACTATATTTTCTACTTTATATAGCTAGAGTATAAAGCCTTTTAAATTAAAATTAAAAATATATTAGATAATTATCTACTTTTTAATAGAGATAAGTATATAGTAGTTTAGATAAGTATTATATCTAGAAAAAAAATTATTATATTTATTAATTAAGGTTATATATAGAATATTAAATATAGCTATAGTATATTATAGACTTTTAAATTTATAATTTTAGTAGGCCTAAAGAGTAAGCTTAATTCTATCTTTTTATTTAAGAATAAAAGTAATATATTATTAAAATATCTTATAATAATAGAATAGTTAGTATTACTAAAAAAATCTAGAATAAGAAGACCTATATAGGTCTTCTTATTATAGAGTTCTAGTAGGATTCTAAGGAGTAGGAGTATAAGAAGATAAGCTAGGTAGAGTACGTCTGCCGCGTACGGGAATTCTAAGTAGCTATCTAGCTCTTGTAACCAGTACTGACGCGAAGCAGGCGGCGAGAAGGTGGCGGCGGGAAGGTGGCGACGGGAAGGGTGGTGGTAGGTTTGACAGATAGAGGCAAAGCAAAGCCTTAGATATTTCCGCAAATCGATGACGAACTATACTTTCGTCGAGGTCCAGATGATCGTGCGGCAAGTGTGTATATAAAGGTAGCTCACGATGGCGTTTGTAAACTTCGATAACAGGAAAGATCACCACACGGGCACCAAGGTATCTTACCACAAAACCATCTTACCACAAACATGGCACCTCTTCTTTCTATTGTTTCTGTTTCCTCGCTCTTGCTTTGTCTTGGTCGACAGGCAGTCGCTACTACCCAATCTCTTGTCGTTGATAATGAACCCGACCACGTCCGTCCTTACGTGATTCCTCACTCACATGGCTTCGTCGTTCAGGCCGAGGACTACGCAGTCGGATTCCCCGTCACAAATACCAGCACTGCATCGGCCTTATCTCTCATCACGCTTGCAGGCCCGCGGTCCCAACAAATTCCCGTCCATTACCATGCTCAGTATCACGAGACCTTCTTCGTCGCCAAAGGCGGCTTGCAGCTCTCTGTTCAGAACGAGACGCGACGATTGGGACCACTCGACTTCGCATCGGTCCCAGTGAACCAGAACCATTCCTTCAAGATCGTAGAGCCGGACACCGAGGTCATCGGCGTCGTGGCCCCCGGCGGTTTCCCCTTCTACCAATTCGTCAGCACGGCATTTCGGTCTCTGAACAACGCGCCGTGGAGTTCTTTCAAGGAGTTCAATCTCACCAAGCTTGAACTTGCAGTGCAAGACCGTGCGTACTACGACTACAATCCCACCAACTACTCGCTGGACTACCATCTGGTCAACGGCACCACGAATCCTCAAGTCCCGTGGCATAACGGCGAGAACGCTCTTCCGAACGCGACAGTGCCTTACTTCATTGCTGGCGGCTGGGGACCCAAATGGTTGCAGAAGCAGCTGGGCCAGGTCGTTGCACTGTACATGTCGACCGCAGAATCGAACGGTCGCCTCACGCTCAGCACAGTGACTATGCAAGCATCTAACTTCAACGGGTCGCGTCCTCAGGTCCCAGAGTACACCGATGCTTCTGTTGCGCAATTCCTGCGAGTACTGGAGGGACAGTTGTTCGTCGAGGTTGACGGCGCAGAGGCGATGCTGGCCACGGGTGACACTGCTGTTGTGCCTGCGGGTTTCAAGTACAAGTACTGGAGCAAGGTGTCATTGACAAGATTCTACACTGCAGCAGCTGTGGTGCCAGGCTCAGAATCGGCGGTTACAGGCCAAAAATATCTCGGACTGGTTAGGCATTTGATTCCCCAGTCGCAGGCCACGAATGAGGCTGTCTTTCCATCTGTTAACGCAAGAGGTTCAGCGGTTTAGCGCTTAGTAGAACTCTATTTTTTTGAACCTATTATTTCTTTACAAGATCATTAAGACTCTGTGAAGGCGAAGAAATCGTAGGCGTTGGTGAAGACGAATATGAAGTGGGGGTTTTGTAGAGGTGGGCGGTGGCTTCGGTGTAGCTGGTGTAGGGTTTGTGAGGATTAGATTGGGTTTGGTTGTAAAATAGTACTACTCATTAGGAAGAGACAGGGATGGGCAGGAGAGGAGAGGGAGGTGAAGAGTAGAGGAGGATTACAGGACTAACATGCGGCGACAGGTCATCAGCAGCGGCAGAAAGCCCATGCCGAACTGCATGGGACACATGGTATATGCCACAGTCATATCCTCCACTTTCCTCGTAATTGCGTTCTCGACCGTCGCTAATAAACCACACCGTCTTGTCCGCAAAAGCTTCATACACCAAATCTCTGACCTCACTTAGCAGTCTACTCTCTCTCTCTCTCTCTCTCTCTCTCTCTCTCTCTTTTCCCATACTAGATTCTCCTGTGCATAGCATTTCTTATTTCTGTAGACCACAGACCTCGCAGCGTGCCTGAAGAATCCACCGTCGCGTCACCAGCCTTGAAACGTAGTCAGCGATGGGAGATAGATGACGTTGCGAAGAGGGAGAGTGCAAATGAACCAGGTTCAAGACGCTGGACGCCTTTTTGAAGTCACCTGCATGTTAAGAAGGAATCAGCGCTGAGTGGGTTCAATAGCTATAGACAGCTGGAGACGACTCGACGAGCAACCGGGATCTGTTTATCTTTGGCTGTGAAATTGAGGGGGAGGGGGGGGGGGGGGGGGGGGGTGTGAAGAACCACAGGAGTTGCTCATGGAAAGACGATAGCGACCTGGGACCCTTGGGCTGTTATGGAGAGAGAGAGAGAGAGAGAGAGAGAGAGAGATGGGTTGTAGCCACCTCGCATCGCATAAGCTCTCTTTCCCTTTCCCACCCACATGCTCTTTCCTCCTTTCCACTTCCGTCCTTTCCTGAGTGTCTATTAGCCAGACTGTGAGCATCATTCCATCATCTGTGATCTGTCATCCGAGACGAACATCAATCTTTATACAATCTTGTAATACAGCTGGTATCGCACCACGAAGAATGTCCTACTACCACCGACAAAGATTCACCTACTACGATCGATTGAACCTCTATACGCGCCCCTAAAGGCAAGGAAGCCAGACAGACGCAAAGGTCGCGTTCAAACTCCACCCAATGCCGCTCCGCGATCAAGCTCACCAATTACCCAACCGAGCCAATGACAGTTATAGGAGTCGAAGCAGCGCTCTACCCTGCGTGTTCTACAATCTCGCTCACCAACTTGCCGTCTTCGATAAAACTCCTGATTTGTTCCGGGATGGGGTTTTCTACGTAGTCGTCGTCGGACGGTAGGTTGATGTTGATGCTGGAGCATTTGCTGCTGAATATTTCGGTGTTGAGCGACTCTTTCGAGAGGTATATCGTAGCGCCGTCGACTTGATCCAGTAACACCGTAGGCAGAGTACCCATGACTTGCAGAGCAAAGTTCGGGCACTTGATAACGTCCACGGCACTGACCAACGAATCGATGACGAGAGACGTGCGAGAGGAATTGTCGAGGGAGATGGCGTTTGCCTTGCCATTGATACGAATGGTGGTGTTCTTGCAGCGCGAGATCAAGATAGAGTGGTTAATCTCGGCGTCAATCTCAAGCATATCACCAGGGCTATCAAAGTTGTCAATGATCCACTTGTTGCCGTCGAGCTCCTTCTTCGGCGGCTTCTTAGTCCGCAGATTCTCTGGTTTCGTTTTCCTCGGTGGTGCCGGGCTCTTCCCCCGTTGCGATCCCGAGCTGTCACTCCGTGTAGGTACGGGCGCGCTGGCTCGTAATGAAGGGTTCTTGTGCGTCATCTGACTTGGGTCTACCTTCTTAAGGCCCTTGGTGACACCCTCGCCTTTGTTCAGATCGTCGAATACGGCGCCCATGTCGGGCGCAGCCTTTGCCTTCGGAGCTGGAGCACCGCCTGGTGGTGGGGGCCCTGGCGGCGGCGGAGGTCCGGGGGGTGGAGGAACACCACCTGCCGGCGGCGGAGGAGGTGGAGCGGGGATATTCGAAGGCCCCGATGACGCTTCTGACGAAGAGCTCTTGACTTGCTTGGCAGCCTCCTTCGCGTCGACACCGTCCTTGTTCCATGCAACGGCGGTGTTGTGGTGCTTCTTCGTGTATTCGGAGAGCGCCTTGAAGAGCTTGTAGTATGCCTGGACCCACTCGACATTCGCTCTCTTGTCAGGCCTGCTCTGGTTAGTCTTCGCTAGGATGATGATGTTGGCAATGCATACTTGTCCTTGTACTCCTTCAGCACCTTATTGCCAAAGATCTGGGCTCCGCCAAACAGCTCCGAGATGTACTCGTGGGGCTTCGGGTTGGTCTCCATGGTCACCCAGCTCAGTGCGCCCACACCGTCGGCGACCATGGTCAGCGGATCGCGCAGAGCTGCCTCTCGGTTGCCCTGGCGGACCTCGTCGACCTTCTCCATCGCTGCCTGCAGGTCTTTCAGGATCTCCATGCAGGTGGACATGTCGGGCTTCTTCGCCTTGGTCGAGATGAGCAGAAACTGGCGCTGTGCCACAAAGGCCTGCTGCACCGCTTTCGCCTGTTCACACATCAGATACGCCGTCCTACGTCTAATCTGATTAGATGCCCCGTACCTGGCCGTCGATGACATTGCCCAGCTTGGTGCTCAGATCCAGCCACGTCTTGAGCTCGTTGTTCAGCAGATCATCGAACGCCTGGATCGAGGGCGGCAGGTTCTCGGTGGCTTTGGGTGTCGTAGAAGCGCTGGACGCAGAAGGCCCGGGTGTGGACCCAGCAGCAGCCGCGGGGGCTCCATTGGAGCCTGCAGCGTCAAAGCCCACGGACGAAGAGGCAATGTCCTCTAATCGGGAGGTGGCCGCTTCAAGCCTGCGGATGACGGTGGTCAGTACGTTGCCGTGGACGTGGACAACCGGCCGCGCGCTGGACAAGGGCGGGAGAGGCTGCTGCGTCATGGTCGCGGCGGGGGGATTGTGCGCATGGCGAGCTGCGAGGAGAGGGTACGCACCGCTTTATGAGTGTCGTCAGGTTGTTCATGTTGTTCTGCTGAGCCATGTTGCGGGGAACCTGCTGCACTGTGCAGGGAAGGTCCGACTGGAGCTCGGAGACGGAAAGGAGCTGACGACGGGCACCTGCAGGACGCGCTGCGCGAGAGCCTTCTACAAAGAGCGTGCGGAAGGTGTCGACTGAGCTAGCCGACGGCGGCGGCTCAAGATCAGAGGGCGCAGGGACGGCGGCGGCGGCGCTGTATCCGGTTGTAACGGTGCCCAGGGAGGTGAAGCAGACAGATGGAGCCATGATGCACCTGCGTCTATGCGCCAAAAAGTGCTAGCAGGCCTGCCAAGCGAAGCTTAACCCAGCAATAACCATTCGATTCGCCGCAGTCAGCAGCACCGTTGCACAACTAGAGACCCAGCTGTGAGGGGAGAGAGACAAGTGATCAAGATGGCCGAAGATTCGGGCGAGATTGACTTCTGCACGCTTGGAATGTTCATTATCGGCATGCGGTCCTTTGTTCACCGCAACCTCACCCTATCGCTAACTCTACTGCAGATGAGATTGAGTTCCCACCACCAAAAGCTCCCGTGAGGGATATCCTGGGGGGAGCTGGAACGTACTCTGCCTTGGGTGCTCGCATCTTCTCTCCGCCCCCGCGATCCAGATCGGTGGGGTGGATCATCGACTGTGGATCTGACTTCCCCCCGGAGCTTCGAGAAACCATTGCGAGCTGGGAGACGGGCGCTCTGATTCGCGAGACTCCACACCGACTGACCACGCGAGGCTGGAACGGCTATGGAGAGAACGAGCACAGAGGTATGCAACCCACTCACCTATGTCGTCAGCCTCGACGACGTGTCGCTGATCCCGCATGCAGCATTCCGTTACACAACCCCAAAACTGCGCCTAGACCATCAGGCTCTGTCTAACACACGGCTGCTCTGGTCCAAGTCATTCCATCTCATATGCTCACCTCTGCGCTGCATTGACCTCGTTGAGAACATTAGTGCACTGCGCAGTCAGTCCCCAGATAAGAGGTCTCGTGAGCGGCCACTTTTTATATGGGAGCCAGTGCCAGATGTCTGTACCACAGAAGAGCTTGAGAATTGCTCCAAAGCCTTGAAGTGTGTTGACGTCGTCAGCCCCAATCATGCTGAGTTGGGTGCCTTCTTTGGCAAGAACACTGATAGCAAGGAACACGTCGATTACCGGCAAATTGAAGAGCTGTGCGATCAGTGGCTGCATAGCGGCGTTGGTGCTGATGGACAGGGTGGCATAGTTGTGCGGGCGGGGAAAGATGGCTGTCTTATTGCGCGCCCGACCCAACGAAAGTGGTTGCCTGCATATCATCAGTCGCCAAATAAGGTTGTAGATCCCACTGGTGGAGGCAACGGTTTTCTTGGTGGATTAGCAGTTGGTTTGGTCAGAGGTGGTGCTACTCCTGGACTGGAAAACCTTGAGGAGGCTGCACTATGGGGCTCAATATCGGCCAGCTTCGCCATTGAGCAGGTCGGAGTGCCAGCCCTGGCCCGCACCCCACAAGGAGAATCATGGAACGATACTCAGGTCGAAGATAGACTTTCGGATTTCAGGAAACGGCTGGAAGGATATGTACAACCTTGAGTGTGTTCCTAGCCAACACCCCGAGGACCCCGCAATTGATGTGCCATGTCCACGTGTCCATCTATTTCTCGCCTTCCTTTAGCTGTCGCTCATGTTCGACAATCTGCCTGCTCCAGCTGTGGCACTATTAGCTCTTCGGTCCTGAATTGTCGTCCCGAGTTGCGTACTTTCGGCTCGGAAAGAACCTGTGCGGCTCCGGGAACCTGTCACGGTACTCTCTGCTCGCGCTGAGAGCCCAGGCTGATGCGACAATGCCTGCTATGGCGGCGCCCATGATTGCTGTGTTTGCCCTCCAATTCGAGGGTTGTGCATACCAACCACCGGCTGGTGACCAGACGTGCTTGGGGTACCTGGACGGGTCAGAGACGCGGCTGACGAGCAATTGAGCAGCCCAGCTTACGGTACTTTGCCGCCTCCTCCCATGGCGAAGTCTCAATGTGCGGCGATGTGGTGTTTGGCTCCTGGAAGCTTGAGGTGAGGTCGTGCTCGCCTTGAAGCTACGGCAGCGCTGACTAAGGGCGTCGCGCTTGGCGGATCCAGAATTTTTGGACTCGCGATCATCACGTCCAGGAGACACACGACTCCCATCCAATTGAATGTCTTCTGTTGCTCTTCCTTAATCGTCCTTCTCCTTCTCTTCTGCCTTGTCTTTTAATGAAGCGCATACGTATATTAAGATGCGGCAACCAATTGCTCGCCCAGCCGTCGCCTCGACGCCCGTCGTGTCCGCATGCACAGCTCCAGCGATACAGATACACCACCCCTCATAGCTGTCGGACACAATCGCGGTGGCAGACCACAGCAGCCGCCCCAACCGAACTCGTCATCGAAGAACCTCTGCTACAGGATCCGGCCGAAACCCCATTAGCTTCAAGACCATTCAGGCCCCGTGGAAAAGTATCCAAAGAGCAGCTCCCATCACCACGCACGGCCGAGGCCGACAAATCCGCCAAACTTGCAGCCCTCCGGAGTCGGTTGTCCCTCCACCAGCGCTTTCCTCTGCAGACCCTTGCGCGAACTCTCGTCCATCCTTCAGCCGACCCCAATCCCGCCTTCAACAATGCCTCCCTGTCCATGCTGGGCTCCAATCTCCTGGGCTACTACACCACCGAGTATCTGCTCTCCCATTACCCGCGTCTCCCGATGCCCGTCATGTTCGCCGCGGTGGAAGCATACATAGGGCCCAGGGCATTAGCAACCGTTGCAAGCGAATGGGGTATTGAGGCCGCCGCCGAGCCGGGAGGTGAGGTCGACCCCGGGCTGCTGCAATTCCGCCGCCTGCGATCAGGCGAGGACCCGCCATCGCCCGCCAAACGGAAAGGGCCATACAAATGGAACATTACGACTACACACAAGATTCTGCAGAGTGACGAGTTTGGCTCGGCGACCCGGCCGCCAGCCGCACAAGAACTCGCCCGCCTGCCCATACCTCTGGAGGAAGCAGCGCAGTCTTTTGTACGAGCACTGATAGGCGGCCTGCATCTCCATCTCGGCGCCCCGCTGGTGAAACGCTTCTTCCGCGACCACTTCCTAAGCAGACATCTCGACCTCAGCACACTGTTCGATTTCCGCACACCTACACGGGACCTCTCACGGCTCTGCGCACGAGAAGGCTTCGAGGCTCCCGTCGCGCGGCTGATATCAGAGACGGGCAGACTGAGCAGACACCCCGTGTTTGTCGTGGGTGTGTACTCGGGCAAGGACAAGCTAGGCGAAGGTGCCGGAAGCTCGTTGGACGAGTCGAGGTTTAGAGCCGCTGCTGCAGCTTTGAAGGGCTGGTATCTCTACCGGCCGCTTGAAGTCACAGTACCCAGCTCAACAGAAGGAGGACTGAACGCGACCCGTTGGAAACCCAATATGATCGATTGCGGAGAGGTTATTGTGTAAGATTATCAGCGCTGGACACCCACCCACCCACACTTCTGGAGTTTTTGCAAGGGTCATTGGATCGGGTGGCATGCATGCATGGGCAGAGGTCGTTTTCATCTTCGATTGTGTATTTTGCGCGACTTTGTGGCTTGGGGTGGTGCAGCGGGGAAGTGGAGAGACGAGGAAAGGAAAGGAGAGGGGAGCAGAGGAGAGGGCAGCAGGTCCGGATGTGCATGTACAAGACAGGGGATCCATAAGCAAAAGTCCAAAGGGAAGAGCGCAAGCAGCTCTGCAAAGCAAGAGTAGAGCGGCGCATGTATCATACGTGGTATCATAGGCCCCGGCAAGCTCGCTGACGAGGTGAGTCGCTGGGGTGTGTAAAATATGAATATCTTGTCAATCAACCAACCAATCAATCAGTCTGTCAATATCGATATCAACAAAGACACGACATCGAGACATGTATGGCGTCACTCCTCCGGTCGAGCGTGCTGCTAGTGATGATGCCCGACTTGCGAACTTGTAGACTAGTTGCAGAGGTACGACACGCCCGAATATATACCATATTAGTACTACGTCAACGACCTTGATCCTTCCTTCCTTTCCGTAGGCCGTAGGCCGTAGGCAGTAGGCGGTAGGTGGTAGGACATTTCCAGCTGAATCTAAGCCGTTGTTGGGTTTTGCTTCGTTGAGGAAGACTAGCGCGCTGGACTGATGAACGGACTGGTCAGGTCAAGGCTACCTTGGGCTGGGCTGCAACGGATGCTGATGTTGAGAATGACACTAGGTTCTTTATATGAGACGTTTGCGCATAGATGCATGCCTCCGCGCCTGGCCTGACTCGCATCATGCATGTGCGCAAGCTTGGTTGGTGGTTCTCAGTGCAGTGCTGTGCTGTGCAAGAATGGAGCTCGGGGCTATTGTCTACTCTGCTCTGCTCTGTTCTGCGAGAAGACTTCTGGAGAGATGGTGGTCTGCATTGTCTCTCCAAGACCCCCGAGGTCCGTTTCTGCTCGTGTTGGTAGGATGGAGACTGTGGTTGTTCGGATTGGTTTGGTGATGTGATGTGATTTGATAAGATAGGGTGTTTGCAGGTAGATTGACACCTGTGAGGAGGTTTTGTGTGGGAGGATGGGAGCGCGGGCATAGATTTGGAGACGGAGATGGAGGTTGGGGGTGTTTGGGCTGTGGCTACATTGATAGAATTTTGGAAGGATTGATTGAGTGGGAGGATTATCAGGGAGCTTCTGGGCGCAACTGTGGTGAGAAGGGAGGGCAAGAGAATGGGAGAAAAGGCGTTAGGAAGAGATAGGTAGGCATGTACTTTTGGAAGGACGGAAGTTGGTAGAAAATAAGAGCTTCAAAAGCAAGCGAGTAGAGGTTGATGCGTGCCCAGATTGTATCGTGCTTAGAACATATGTATACGCATGTATTAATATTCTGATGTTGTCAGAGATGATGGAGGGTGAATGTGCGTAGCGTGCTTGGGTTTCCTGGAATATTGTGGCCAAGGCATCAACAGTGAGGAAGGCGCTGTTAGGTCGGAACAAAGACATTTAGATAATGGTAGGGGACTGTCGGTGGAATGGTGTAGATTGAATCTTGAAATTACAAATCTATCCAAGTGCTACGCCATTAGTCCCGTATACACCCTATTCCCCATCGCCAGATGAAAGTGAAAGAGAAGATGTTCTCAACGTTCGCGATGTAAGATAATGTATATTGGCTGTGAGCAATGCTCCCTCGCGGTCCTCCTCTTATGCAGTCGTAGCCTCGTAATCAGTCATAGTCGAGATGCCGAACGCTCAAGATGAAATAAAACGTAAGCCGAAAATGGTTCGTGAAGGAGATGCATGAAGGGGTATCAGATGGCCAGCCCAAAACAATGAGATGTAGCGTTAACGTAATGCATGCGAAGGCGATCATTCCCTCGTGAGAAGGCTGTTTCTTGATCGCGGCCGTCTTTCTCCCGTTGTCTGATCCTTTCTACTGCGAATGCGCCTACTGCAGAGACAAACCCGGTTTAGATATGTTCAGCAATTCATTCACCATCCGCCCCTCGGCTCGTACCTGCTCTCTTGCTGCTGGAAGTATCCATCGAAAACACTCAACTCCGGCTTCCGGTCTCCACTACTAGTGTTCTTGTTCTGTCCAGTTGTGCTGTTACTGCCGACTCCAAGTCCAGGCGCTACCTTTCCACTGAAACCTCCTTCGTCCAGACTTCGTCTTCGACCCCCGCTAACTGTTCCGTCCCCAAGCTTAGCGAGGATGTTCACCACGCTCTTGATCTTGATGCGTTCCTTTGGCTCCGCAAGAATCATCTTCTGAATGATCTGAAGCCAATCAGCCTCCGACTTCATTTGGCGCTGTTTGCGACCATGACCAATGACACCGTTCCGAAGTCCCGACGTGACAGTCGCATTGAGTCGATTTCTCCAGACACCGACTCGGTCGAGATGGGCGTGGAATGATGCGTCCTGAGTTGAGGCGGCTCGATATTGAGTGAACGTGGAAAGAGTCTGGTTTTGCGCGACAGTCATCATCGACAAAAAGACACAGCCCAGCGAGAATACGTCCGCAGGCCTCTTTCCGCGGGACACAAAGGCCTCAGGCGCCGCATAAATATAAGACTGATCCTGCAGGTATGCATTCAATTGATCTAACCGCTGTGGGGTCGCTACAGTGGGACTGAAGATGTCACCGCTGTTGCCGATGCCGAACGGAGCAAGATAGATCCGAGAGCCTTCGATGAGGATTTTCCGAGGCCTGATGCTGCGGTGACACAAAGATTGTGTGCGGCCGTCCACAGACATCGATTGCGAATGTAAATATTCAAGCGCCTGCGAAAGATCTTGCATCCAGTCTAGAAGGACCTTTGTGCGATTGGCATCCGCATTGGAGAGTGACAAGTAGTCGTCCAAGGTGTACTGAGCCTTTGCTGTGAGGATGCCTACATGGTTTGGCTGTGAGTATGAACAGAGAAGTTTGGCGATGTTTTTGTGATCGTAACGCTTGTAGTCGTTAATCTGTTTCAGCAGTGACACTTTTTGTGTGGGTCGTGTGATGACGAAACGTTTCCGCACCAGAACACGTTCATCGTTGTTTCCAAGCATCTTCACTCGATCCGCGCTCTTCTCGGGGCTTCTCGACGTCCTAATGAAACCAACCTGTTGCAAAGGCGCCGTCTCTCGCGGCGCAAACTCTACATGTGAGCCGTTCAGCGGAAGTTCCTTTGCCGTGGCCCGCCATTGTTCTTCGACGAACTTTCGAGGATAGGAAACAATGCCCAACAGACGGTCCTCGGCAAAGGGCAGATTCTCGTCTCTGAGGTCAAAGAAAGCTGCCTGACGCCATGATGCCACGTCCTCACAGTGAACTAGAAGAAGCGCGATTCTAGGATTTGAGAGTGTCCAACGCCATACCTTCTTTACGAGAGAAGGTTCCCAGCCTTGTCTTCGAGATACCTCGTAAAACCATCCGGATAATGATTGGCCTTGCGTAAGGAACGACGCGTTTATGAACCCATTAACCAACGGTAGAAGAGGAGCACTGCTCTGGCGATACGGATTGGGTGAGCCGGGAAAGTTCGGAATGGGGGAAGCAGGGTAGTCTGTCCCTCTGAAATTCTCGCCGGCCGATAGCGGTGGCGGGGACATTGGAATGAATCCAGCAGCCGGGTTGAAAGGACGGATGGGCTGGGGAGCTACAGGTGTAGTTGAGCGAGGGGTATATTGTGGGGTTCGATTGGGGCTGTCCCTAGGCGACGAGCCGGTCGAGTTGGTGGAGGCTGTCGAACTAGAACTAGGACTGGCCATTACATTGGACCATGGGTTGTTCGACGTTGTTGGAGTAGCACTTCGGCTTGTGCTTGAAGATACAGAGGATGCTGTTGGGGATGGAGGTCCTCGATTAGCATACCAGGTCGGTTCTTCATGTAAATTCACCATAGACATGGTATGCTGGAGATTATACTGCGGCTTCTGGTATTCAGAGCTTGCCGACAGAGGCAATCGCCAAGGAGGGTTTGGGTGCTGCATTGCTGAAAAGCTGGTGGATCAGGTGAACAAAACACAGTCAATGAGCAACAAGGAAAATGGCGTCAAGCCTGTAGGAAGGCAAATGCAGACGAGGAAGAGCAGCTATTGGCTGTACAGGGTGGAGAGCACCCAAACAAGACCAAAAAAGCAAAGAGGGCATACCAAGAAGGAGGGGAAAGCGTGGGAGTCTGACAGTGAAAGGAAGTTGGACCCAGGAGATCAAACCGTAATAGATGTACTGCGTCCGCAGGGGAGTTGGAGTACCTTTGGGTGTGGGACGGGGCGGCCATGATCCCGAGGGCCTGGCGAGCAGGACAGGCTATCTCCCAAGCATGCAAAGGCTTTTGATGTGCTGGCAATAAGTGCTCTGCATTCCGAACCGCATTAGTAGAGGTTTACAATATATGCCCCTCGATTTGCGTGGTGTTGGGCGAGTGTGAGGAGGGCACGAGACCCTTGTAGGTTAGTCTGACGCATGATATGTGGGTGACGATGATTCGCTTCTTTCACGAGAGGATGGGCTCTGCAGATGTTCGCAGCGTCGTATGGTGCCAGATCATCCAGATCAACTTAAATACAGCGCGCGAGCCGTCCCGGAAGTAGTAGGCGTTGTTCGGAGCGACCCTCATTCGTAGCGCGTGCAGCAGAGGGCTGACAGCATGCCGCAGAACCGCAGGCCGCGCGCGATACGCAAGCAGAGAGTGAGATAGACGGTTACAATTAACAGCTGCGACCCCGTCGATTGGAGCAGGTCCTGGATAAAGGGCTGCAGCGCTCATTTGGCCTGGGGCTTCCGCGACGGCGATGTCTGTGAGGCATGTCGCGCATCGATCCTGCTCATCCACATGTCATGCTCACCGTCTCTCCTTGGCGTCCTCACGTGCAGCGGAGGGAAGAACGTGTCGCCGAGCAGGCCAGCGGATGCGTGACATGTCTGACGGAGCCCAAGGCCTCGGACTCTGGAAGCGCTCGACGGGAGATGAACAGACGATGAACAGACATTGAATCCATACCGCCGGTAGAGTTCCACTGCGTACACGGTACTCGAGCACTGGGCGTGACGCCGGTGTCTCCTGAAAGTCCCTAGCATCGAGTCTGCTCTACTGAGACTACTCAGAGGATGCCAATCTGAGCGACCAACGAACGACAGCGCTATATGTGGCTCTGCGGGGCCTGAGACAGGCCAGCCTTGCGTTCGTCCCTGACAGCGACAGCGACTGGGCAGGGCGGCTGGAGAATCGGGACTGATGCGACGAGGCTCAAGAGGAGGGTGAAACCAGGATGCGAAGAGCAACGCAAGGATCAGCGGGCCGCTCAGCAGTCTGATTGGATTGTCTACCGACTCGTGCCTCCTTGACGCGCCGCACGTCTCGTCCGTGCGCCTGGGCATCAGAACGTCAACACCAATTGTCTCAAGGAGGCCACCGCATTCATGCACGCACCAAATCCAGTGCACCACATGTACCCATTTAGCCAAAGCTTGACTGGCCTGGAGCCGCATACTAGCAGGCAAGAGCCCCAGTCGTCCAAAAGAAGCTTAAAGTTAGCTTCGATGGGCAGTCCCGCATAATAATGAGCATGCCACCCGTCTCAGCGTCAATCATCTCGAGTCTCAACTCCTTCGCGAGAGCAGCACTGAGAACCTTGGTGCTTCTCCTTCGGTCTGGATGTTCTTCCAAGTCACGCCACAGCGAAACGTACACTCGGACTGACAGTACAGGGCGTCGTCAGCCTAATCCCATATCACTTTTCTTAATTTTGCTGGGCTTCCCACGCGCCGAGCCTTTTTGCAGATGACCTCCGTACAGAGCAGGTTTCTCATGTGCCACCCTTAGACTTTCCACTCACACTCTTTCGTTTCCTACCGCAGTTCTCTGCCTCGCCACCCTCCTTTGAATCCGCTGCTGGGCAGCCCGGCGATCTTTCCTCCCTTCCCTCTACGCCTCTTTAATCCAGCAGGACCTATCTAATACTCTTCCATTCTCCTTCATGTATTTCCAAACCGCCCTGCTGGGCGGCCTTCTCCTCGCCGGACACACCTCAGCAAGCCCAAGCAAGTTCAACTCGGTTTTCCAACGCAGCGATGACATCGAGGAGATACTACGACGAGACGCGAGCATGATGGCTACTTTAACTCGACGACAAGACGCGAACTCTGCCGACACAGCTCCCCAGATCTCAACCACACCACAGTCTGGAGATGCAGCGAAGGCCGACCTCAACAAGTGGGAGGCAGATACCAAGGCAGCCTGCTCCACCGCGTTGACAGCGCTGAACGGCCAAGCATCCAACCCAACAGGACTGGCTGTGTGCTACAACTTACCCTTCCTCGACAACACCACTGGTGTCTTTCAGGCCGAACTCCGGATGTACAACGTCTCAGCCCCAATCGATCCTTGGATTGGAGTGACTGCTGCCGACATCAGTATGACCATGTCTTACAAGGGCGCTACTTTGCAGGAGATGAACGGTACTTTCGCGAAGCGGGGCGATGTTGGCTTCCCACCAATCCGTCTGAGGGAAGTGAAGGATGCGGACGGGATCCTCGTCGAAAGGCAGAACGCGGCAGCCCCAACCGAGTTGAAGGTGATGATGTACGTTGGAGAAATCAACTCGAACCTAATGGGCTCAGCCATGACTCAGTAAGTACATGAATATGCACAAGATTCAATGTGACAAGGCTAACGATTGGTAGAGCTGCTCTTCAGCCATTGCTTGTGCCGACAATCGAGCTCACTGCAAAGTCTCCTAAGGGCGCAGACCTTACAGCCACGCTCTCATCCCAGGAGGCATCCTTTGTGAATGGCATCTTCGCTAAGCAAGCTGCGACCTCGACAGACCCTGCCGGCGCCGCCGCATCAGCCTCCCAGGCGGTTAAGGCGGCCACACCTTTCCAGCTCCCTGGAACCAATCTTGCATTCTTCCCAATTGGTCTCGTCGTCACCATGGTCTGGACAGGGGCCTTCATCCTGGCGGTTGGACTTGGTACTGTTGGTCGCATCCAGTTCCGGGAGCAGTACAGGAGACGCGTTAGACGTGAAATGGCTAATGGTATGCGCACGATATGAAATTCTCATCGCTCTTTCCTCTCTCATTCGCGTACTTGTCGTCTGCATTTCTAGATGATCATCGGTCTGGTCTATACAGCTGCGTCTCTGTTTACATTCTTTTCATTACATATTGTACATAATATTAGAGCGACGTCTTGAGGACATGCGCGAACCTCAGCCAGCCGTCATCCTGGCGATGGAAGTTTTGGTATTTGGAATGGCGAAGAATGATGGACAGCATGCAAGTGATGTAGTCAGGTAGATACGAATACGAATACCCTCTGGATGGTAACTCCCTGATAGTGCGCGGGAGAGTCCGTTGCTGTGCCTCACATGTGCATGTAATGTGGTGAGCGGGCGCTAAGGTCTAACGTTGAGGCCGGAGCGGAAATCAGCGGCCCCAGAGTCCGCTATTAGCCGCCTGACTCATTTCATTCGTCAATTGATCGCTAACCTGCACACCTCCATCTTGTCAACTCTACAGCGCGCCCTACGCTTGTGCATGTAAACTACGCTTGTAGACAATCTGGCGATACAGAATGAAGCCGATGTCGCACCTCACACCTCGTATTCTGACTCCTTTAGAGTCACTTATCTGATCACGCTTCTGGGATTTATATCTGTCACCTCCCTTGTGAGAGTGTGCTGTGATACAAACAAGGAGCTCAGCATGACTTCAGATACGCTCACTGTTCGGAATAAGCCCCAGTTCGGTAGGCAGATGAAGAAGGAATTCCTCCTTGCCGAGAGATTTCAGAACTTGAATCATGGTAATGTTGCTGCGTCCCTTTGTCCATTCAATACTGCCCATGTCACTTCTGAGTCATGAATCCTACCGCAATCTTCAAAGTGAAGTTTCTTGTTCCTGCTCGTCAACGCTACACAGTTTCCCCATTCCAAATACCACTACATCTAATCAGTTACCAGGCTCCTTCGGAACCCACCCTCGGGCCATTCAATCTGTATGGCGAGGATTTCAAGATGAATTGGAAGCCCGTCCCGACTACTTCATTCGATGGACATCTCCGAGGCTCATGGATGAGAGCCGTGCCGCAGCAGCCAAGCTGCTCAAAGCGGATGTGAATACACTCGTCCTAGTCCCCAATGCGACAATGGGCGTTAACACGATCCTCCGCAACCTCGAATTCCAGCCTGGAGACAAGATACTGTACTTTGAACCCATCTACCCGGCTTGTGGGAATACAGTGGAGTATATCGCAAGCACTACACCTGCAGAGGGCTTGAAGATAGAGTTCTCGTATCCGGTCGAGGATGACTGGCTTGTGGATGCATTCAGAAAGGTGGTGAAGAAGGAAAAGGAAAGGGGGAATCGTGTCAAGATTGCAATCTTCGATACTGTGGGCAGC
Organism: Lophiostoma macrostomum CBS 122681; assembly: GCA_010405375.1. Classification (NCBI taxonomy): domain Eukaryota; kingdom Fungi; phylum Ascomycota; class Dothideomycetes; order Pleosporales; family Lophiostomataceae; genus Lophiostoma; species Lophiostoma macrostomum. The sequence goes on along the minus strand of MU004357.1, from coordinate 151,431 downwards.
ATGCCTGGAGTTAGAATGCCATTCGAAGAACTCACCAAAGCGTGTCACGATCTGGGTGTCCTCAGTTTGGTCGATGCAGCACACTGCATTGGAGCCATAGAAGTCGATCTTAAAAAACTAGACCCTGACTTCTTTGTGACCAATGTCCACAAGTAAGCGTGCCCTTTCCTGTGTATCTCATCTTAGACTAATCCTACCAAGATGGCTGATGATCCCGCGTGCCTGCGCAGTGCTCCACGTTGCACTTCGAAACCAAGCGCTCCACCGCTCCACGCTACCTACATCCCGCCCACTACCTACCTCGCTTCATATAACCAACTCTGAATGGGTAAACGCTTTCCACTTTGTCGGGACGCAAGACTATACTCCCTATTACTGCATCCCCGCTGCCGTCAAGTGGCGCGAGTCCATCGGCGGCGAAAAAGCAATCATGTCGTATTGCGAAAACCTGGCCAAAGACGCAGGGAAAGCTGCAGCGGAGATCCTGGGAACAGAGATCATGGATAACAGCACCGAGACGATGACGAAATGCCCCATGTCGAATACCCGCCTTCCACTTTCTTACGAGGAGATTTCGGCACTGGCTGTCGCCAGGGGGATGGAGAAGGAGAAAGTGGCGATTACAGTCGTATATTGGATAAGCCAGGTGCTTGTGGATAAGTACGATACGTTCATGGCGATCCTTTTCCATGGGGGCAGTTGGTGGGTCAGGTGGAGCGGGCAGATTTATCTCGAGCTTGCGGACTTTGAGTGGGGGGCTAATGTGCTCAAGGAATTGTGTGTGAGGGTGCAGAAGGGGGACTTTATCGCTCCGAGCAGCAAGCTCTGAAGGCTGCGTTGTGGGAGCATGAAGTGACCCTCGAACAGTATCTGCGACTTTGTAGGATACTTGAGAATTCGCTGAATCGGAGTCTATGATCCAGGTTCTATCGTCATGTGATGCTTGGACTCGGAGTCGTTCAGAGAAGGAGAGTCCCGATCTGATTGGCTGCCTTACTTGGTACTAGATCCAAACACCCTGAACATCCAAGTGTCACTTCCAATCTATATCACTCTCTACTTGACCACGATTTGGTATTCTACTCGGCTGAGAATGAAAATCTAAACAAGCTCCTACATGATGTCAGGAAGTTTGCCGACCTCGATTTCTGAATCGACAATCTCGTATGAGACGATCCGGCGGAGAGACCGTTTTCGAAGAAACGCGGCCGGATTTATCAACTTGGCAGCTACTATCATCTTTTGGGGGCCCGCATGGCTACTCACTACGTATGATGGTAGCTCGTGGCGGGCGAAATGGAAGACCAGAAAGAAAGACAGACATGAATTGGTGCCACCAACGCCACGGCAACGGGGACGCGCTCTCACAATATCATCAAATAAGAGTAACCTAAAATCTGATCGTGAAGGAAGAAGGAGAACACTCACTCAGAATTCGTCGCCGTTGATGAGATTACCGGCAGAGGTGCGAAACTTGATCTGGGAGAAGTGTGTCGGAAGCGACAACATCTACATACTCCTCTCGCACGGGCGATGGCGTTCCTTCCGACAACACGGGGAGCAGACAGAGCCCGTTGAAAGGCTCGGCGAAGCGGTCTCTGACATCTACAAGAACATTGCGCGGCGAGACGCTTTATATCGCAGGAACGTAGACGTCCTACCTCTACTGCAGACATGTCGAAAAATGTGCGCATCACTCCCCTCCCCCTCCCCCTTCCCTACCCCTTTCTTCGGTTAGGCTTTTCTCAGCTCAGCATCAATTGATGTCTCCTCGACTCACATCACAATAACTGTTCCAGATACTCCGAAGCAATCACCACCGTCTACCAAACCGCCCCCTTCACATTCTGCGACATCCACTCCTTCCTCGCATTCTACGCCTGCCTACCCCCATCCAACATCCCCTCTCTCGGCCACATCAATCTGGATTTCCACGCCCTCTGGCCCAACGGTGTGATCCACCCTCTCGAACTCGTACCCCCGCACGACCGCGTGCACGCCGATCCCGACTACCACGTCTGGAGCAGCATCAACGAACGTGTAAACTACCGCGTCCTCAACAATTCTAGAGTTAGGGTGTACAACGCACTGCCACGTTTCGACAAGAATGCATGTGATGCGCCGGATAGCTGGCGCTTGGTTTGCGAGGTGTTGGGGCAAATGCGCGGACTGAGGGAGTTGAGGGTGCGGATTCATCATGAGCGGTATACGCTTAGACATGGGTGTAGTGTTGAAAGCACGTTCTTCGAGCCGTTGAGGGAGGTGCTGGGGATGGGGATGGGGATGGGGATTGAGAGGGTTGAGGTTGATGTGTTTGCGGTGGATTATTCGTGGAGGCCGGAGGGTGATGCGGGGGCCACTGAGCATGGCGCAGATCTGGATTCGGGAGTTGGCGGTAGGGAGATTGGAGGTGGTGGATTTGTGGGGCCGCCTGAGGCGTATTGGAGTTCGTTGTTACCAAGTAAGATTATTTTTGATATGTTAGTTTGGAGTTAGGCGCGTGGCTGACGTTGTATAGGTGAGACATTGCGGTGGACGCGGGTTGGTGGGGAGTTTGTTTGGAGTAGGATTGAAGACCAAAGATAAAATGCTTGATATAGATACGAAGATGTGGTAAGTAAGGGTTCGTACTCACAGGCTATGATCGGGTACAAGAGGGGGTGACAAGAATCGTCAAAGCCCAACCAACTAACATCCCTTATCCTTCCAACTCTACCCACAAAGAGACACGTACTGCAGGAATCAATCCTCCTCCTCGTCGATGAAGAGCAACGCAAGCGCCAACGTCAGATGACAGCTCTCCCGCATCTCCTTCGATAGCGATAGTCCACGTATCTCCTCAGCATTCATTTCGACATAAGCCCTGCGAAGCCACTTAGGCTCAATCGAACCATATACAACGATCTGCATGTCCATGCTGTTCCACTCGAAATTCTTATACCTACTATCACCGTAAGCATCACTCCACACACACTCGCCCCAAGAACACTCCGTACCCCCGTTTGTATAGCGAATACTTCACCAAGATCCGTATGTGCTTTGCGAGGGTGGAAAACCTGGTATACTCGTTTGGCCACTTTTTCCCCGCCCTGCCAAACATGCCCCAGAGCAGGTTGTCGACTCTGTAGACGACGTCTGGGTCTTGGTAAATTCCTCGGTTGAAGTCCCACAGCTTGATGGCTTGCTCGGCGAGCTCGGGGGTCATGTGGAAGTCGCTCTGCTTTCGTGGGATTGCTGAGGCGTCGTGGGCTTGGATCGTGGAGGGTCTGGCGCCCATGGTGGCTTGCGAGTGGTGAATGGGCTGGTGACTGGCTTGGGGTGTGGAGATGGGAGCAATGGTGGAAGGAGTGCCAGCTTTGTGCGAGATTTGAAGATACAGAAGGTTCTCACGATCATGGTGTTCGAGAAGGTGGCCCATTCAACACTTTGTCGATTTGGTACCATGGTCGAGCAGCACCCCAGTTAATTTCCATTCTGACAGCTGTCTGAGCGACTCTTGTCTACTGTTAGCCAGCCAAGATTGGATGATGAAGGCTACTTGTTAGCGACTGTCTTGGTTACAGTCTATGGGATACAGAAGGTTATGACCATTCTCAAGGTTTTCACTCTATATGTTAGCCAGCATCAACAGAAGACTCTCGTGTATTGTCATGTACATGCACCAGGAGGACTTGAGCGAATTGTGGTGGAGACTCATGGATATATCAATCACGCGTCCAGGACTTCACCGGGCCGAAGCCGCTTTGGTTCCTAAAATATTGTGTAAAGAAGAGCTGATCGACGCATGGTTGTGGTCCAAATCTTAGCCAACAGAAGTGACGACAATGGCCCGTGCTGACAACGGCGTTCGTGTGGCTGGTGGGTGGCGCAAGTCGAGCGTGGAGATCCGTTCGCGGGCAACATTGTTGAACATGAAAGCTGTCTGCTGCCACATTATAAGCGGCATAGAAGCGGCTTGGATCTTTTAAAGCTACAGCAGCCGCCTATGGAGTTGATTTTCCTTTACTAGAGCCGCCCGCCCGCCCGAAGAATCCATGGGACTGCCACACGCTGCATGCCCCCGGGCCTCGTGAGCGCATTAGCCGACTTGCCGAGGTATTCTAGAGCTCGCACGACGACGACCCTACCGGCAGTAACTTGACCAAAAAGCTGCTGTACCGCCGAGGCATCTCTGAAAGCTATAACTCCGATTGTTCCCCCTTGTGACCCTCTACTACTGCCCAAATGTTCAATGCAGTAGCACGAGCGCGAGCACCCGCCTCTCTTCTGCGCCCACGCTTTCTCTCCCCTCACTCTTCAAAGGTACGCGCTGGAGGTCGAGGTCAACAAACCATGACTATGTCTGACATCTTGTGTACTGTGTAGATCGCCGCAATGCCGCCAGTAACCCCACGACGGCAGCAGTCCACACTGCCCGCAGGTCAGTTCCCACGTCTTACTTCACACTTCTCATATCACATGTAAATACTCTCATTCATGGCCTCCCACTCACACTGGATGCACACCAGGCTACAAAGAAGACCACAGCAAGGGCGCCATGCTGCGCTTCGAAGACTCGCTGCCCCGGCTACCGGTCCCGACACTCGAAGAGACCGCCAAGCGATACCTCAAATCCGTTCACCCGCTCCTCTCAAAATCCGAGTTTGACGCCACGACCAAGGCCGTCACTGAGTTTGTTGCTGCTGGCGGGCCCGGCGAGACCCTTCAGAAACGATTGGTCGCTCGAAGAGACCAGTCCGACACCCGCAACTGGATTGCGGAATGGTGGAATGAAGCCGCCTACATGGCCTACCGCGACCCGGTCGTCCCATACGTCAGCTACTTCTACTCACACCGCGATGATAGGAAACGAAGGAACCCTGCCAAGCGGGCTGCGGCTATCACGACGGCCGTGCTGGAATTCAAGAAAGCTGTGGACAGCGCGAGTCTGGAACCGGAATACATGAAGAAGCTGCCAATGGCCATGAGCTCCTACGAGTACATGTTTAATTGCAGTCGAGTGCCAAAGAAGCCTGCAGATACCAGCGTCAAGCACCCGGCCAAGGGTAACGAACACATTGTCGTCGTAAGGAAAAACCAGTTCTGGAAGGTCCCGCATGAGGTCGACGGGAAGCAGCTCAACACGAGCGAGCTCGAGCTCCAGTTCAAGCGCATCTACGAGAAGGCTGAAAAGAGCGCACCTGTAGGCGTCCTCACATCACAAAACCGCGACGCCTGGTCAGACGTTTACCCGAAACTGAAGGCCGCTTCGGACACGAACGCGGCGTCCGTCGAGACGATCGAATCCGCATCCTTTGTCGTCTGTCTTGATGACGCGTCGCCTATCACCCTCGAAGAGCGCGCACACCAGTACTGGCACGGCGACGGCTCAAACCGGTGGTTCGACAAGCCACTCCAATTCATCGTCAACGACAATGGCACATCTGGTTTCATGGGCGAGCACTCCATGATGGACGGCACCCCCACCCACCGCCTCAACGACGAAGCCAGCAAGATGATCTTCACAAACGCCCTCCCTTTCGATGACCCGAACGTTCGCTCAAACCTCCCCGATCCTAAGCCTCTCCGCTTCAACGTTACTCCCGACCTTCAGCTAGATATCGATGCTGCGCAAGCTCACTTTGCCCGCCAGATTGGTGCGCACGAGCTCCGTGTCCAGGCCTATCAAGGCTATGGCAAGGGCCTGATCAAGAAATTCAAATGCTCACCCGACGCCTATGTGCAGATGATCATCCAGCTTGCATACCACAAGTTCTATGGCAAGAACCGCCCAACCTACGAATCGGCTGCAACCCGTCGATTCCAACAAGGCCGCACCGAAACCTGCAGAACCGTGTCCGACGAAAGCGTAGCATTCTGCAGCGCCATGGCCGATCCTTCAGTCACACCAGAGGAGGCGGCCAAACTGTTCCGTGACGCTTGCAACGCACATGTGAAATACATCACAGATGCTTCGGATGGCAGAGGTGTTGATAGACATCTCTTCGGTCTGAAGAAGTGCCTGAAAGAGGGCGAGCCCGTGCCTTCTCTATACCAGGATCCGGCATACACTTACAGCTCTACGTGGTTTATATCGAGTTCGCAATTGAGCTCGGAGTACTTCAATGGGTACGGATGGAGTCAGGTCGTCGATGATGGGTGGGGTATCGCGTATATGATCAACGAGAACAGCATCCAGTTCAACGTCTGCTCCAAGGGTCTGGGTTCGGTAAGCTGAAGTGATTTTTGCTAAGAGTGTGCATGAGCTAACATTTGCGATAGGATAAGATGAGCTTCTACCTTAATGAAGCTGCTGGCGATATCAGAGATGTGATGCTGCCGACACTCGAGGCGCCCAAGGCGAAGATATAAGGATCGAACATGCTTTTGAGGGTACAGCGAGTATGTATATTGTAGATTTGGGAAAACGTTTTGCGGGCAGCGCTTGCATTTCCCAGGCTGTTTGACGTACTGCTGTTGTGGGTTTGCATGCCAGGATTGCGCGCATTTGGATGGGCTAAATGTCGAGTAGAACTAGACCGTAGAAGCCGCGTCACCGAATTACTCGGTGAGAATGCGTCAAGGAATTCCAATCAGCCAGGCATCTGGACAGTAGTCTCCGTCAATAATGCAAACTTCCGTGGTTGCCTACCGTGGGTGATAGCTTCTGGTTGGCGGCTCCTCAGGAAGGCGCAACCCAGGTCAGGGACTGCGCTCATGAGGACGACTGGAGATCGGAACCTTCATTACACTTCAGCCACATTCTTTGGATCAAGGACCAGGTCGCACAGTCCATGACGTGTGACTGCTTGCATGCATGTGTCGCGTTCCACATCTGGCCTTCGGAACAAGACGTCGAGCCTTCAGCCTAGTCTTTCAGCACCTCAACATCGCTTTAAACACCTACTGCAACAACGACCGGCAAAGCGCGTTCGATGCTCACTATATCCGCGTGTAATCTGTTCCTCAGTAGGTAGTGCAAAGACAACGACACAGAGACCATGGATCACAATGAATCGCACGACGAGTCATCATCATGTGTGGCTAATTGTTCCCCGAATACGACCAGATCTCACTCTATCTGATACAAAAGTACGCAAGATCAGAGTGTCTCATCTGTATATACCACGTCCGGGCCATCGTCAGCTGTATACCGGACGCCGTTTCGCGTGAGAAAGATGTAGTGGTACGAAGGAGGCATACACCATCTTCAACACTGGAGATTCTGGAATGCCCTGACGAGAAGCTGTGCGGGAGGGTCATTGAATTGTGTCGGGTTTGAGGTACTGCTCCTGTGTTTGATTTGAACTAATGTGTTTGGACTAAGTATATACAGATGAGCACCTCTCTATCTGAGTGTTCTACCTGGGAACACGGGCTCGGTTCACTGTGCATCGCCTGAAATGACCAGGTTAATTGGGCATATCAGGCAGGGGAAATGGAAGCAAAGATATCAAAACGCCTTGGCTCACGATTACCGCAACATAACACTGCACCACCGAGAGAAACCCTTGTACCAATCAACATAGAAGCACATTTTATTTCCAGACTACTTTTGACCGGTTCCAGCCCACCCACGGACGCTGACGCTCGACCAGTCACTGAAAATTGCGTACCATTCCCTCCACGGGGCCTCCGTTACTAGGCAAGATTGCTAGACAGTCGGGTCCATGTACGGTGCCATGGTTCACTGCGTGGCCTTCTCTTGGTCTCTGGGCCTTCGGCTCTGCCGCGCGTGGGATGTCATCTGCTTCTTAGCCACGCCATCTCTCGCCGCCTGACCTCCTTCCGTGGATTTCCTCTTGCGCGATGCGACGCCTGTCTGCGGCCTCTGGAAACTAGCCAAATACATCGCGCGACTCTCCACAAGGCCTACCCACGAGTCCTGTGCCATCACATCTATAGGAGGTCTGTCTGGGAGGTCCTCGTACTCCGCAAAACAGATCCGATGTCGCTCATCTAACATCCTGTTCGTGACTTGCTGTTCCAGCTTGGCGAGGCGGGACGGCAAGTCCTCTTCCACGAGCTTGACGAGGTCGAGGTCTTCTCCGCTGTTGCGGCCGCGTTTGATGGAGGTGATGGAGTTGAGGATTTCGTGGGTGAATTGCGCGGAGGATACGATTGGGTAGGTCTTGAAGCCGTGGAGCTTGTATAGGTTTACGACGACGTCTTCGCTCAGTTCGTGGGGTGGAAGGATTGGGTATTGCGTGCCGTCGGGAACGGGTTCATGGCGGACGAGCCTTTCGGGATCGGTAAACTCTTCGAATGTGGTAGACTCCTCGGATGTAGTGAACTCCACGGATGAGCTTGGAGATGTCGGCTCCATGAGTAAAAGTTGGCTTGCAGGCGACAGGCTGACACGCGGGCCAGAGAGAGAAGTTTCGACGAGGTTGAGGCTCGTCGCAATAACTGAGGGTTGGTTGTTGACGTGGTGGCATCAGAGTTACACAGCGCTGGCGACGCGTCCGAATTTTCCGTGTAACAGCAGACGCGTTTGCTTTCTTGCTTCAGTTGATCGAATCTCACTTCATTGGGCATTTCCTAGGACTGCGCAGTGGTGTAGAAGACCCTTCTGGTGGCTCTTCATCATACCAGTCGATAAACTGCATGACTCTCTCTCGCTTCCCGAGTCGACTAAGATGTTCACAAGGATCCGATATCTGGACTCAAGCACGCGTTTGGCGGCAATGCAGGTGACGTGCAAGGCTTTTTCCTGTATCTCTCTCTGGCCGTGTATTGCACTTCGCTAATATGAGCTCGACAACGAATGTAGACTCAGCGCAACCTGTAGGTGCGGATCTCCATCTACCCTGATATTACACTGCAAGGCTAGTACTGATTCGTATCCAGCCACACACTGAGAAAACTTGTACATGAGTACACCAAGTTGGATATATCGTGCTTATCTGACATACTGCGCCCGCACTCTGACATGGCAAACAAATGAAGTCGTCCTTCACTGGATGCGCATTATGAACTTCCATCAGATGGTCCATAGACGCGGACCTCTCAATGCCCTTGAGTGTAGTGAGGAGCGGCCTCAATGCTTTTAGACTGGTAAATGACTGTATATGCACATACGTTCATATCGTACAGGCGGCTCACTTCCTCTTACCCTTTCGATCTGTTGCCGTCTTTTTCGTCTCTATTAAACATGATCCGCATTCCCTCCCGTCGCCATGTAGACTGCCTGAATGCTCATCCTAACTGGCAAGATCAAGGCCTTTGCTCATGTAGCCCCAAACCGAAACTCTCGAGTCTCGATACCTCGGAATCGGAAGTCGCTTTTTGGTCGCTCAACTGCTATGCTCGTCTCCGCTGATCCTGCTTCCCATTCCGTCCTCTGTCTTCCCTCTTCTGTCTCCCCCCTTACCTATCTTCAAGGCTTCCAATTAGTCCCTCATTCAATTGCGCCTTCATCCGTACGTACTTCTACCCAAGACACTGATACCGCACGCGCTCGCGATCCGGTACCTTCCAGCACACTCCCGCAGCACCCAAAACTTTTTCGCTTCTGCCCGCGAAGCTACTCAAATTGCTGTTCCTCTCGACTCAAAGAAGAACGAGCAAATGCGCCATCCAAAAAGTTCCTCAACTCCTTCCTACTCCAGTTTCGGATGCAGAACCGCATCTCAGCTTCCCATTGCAGCTCTGCCGAAATCCCCTTGCACTCTTTCTATTACCCGTGTACCGGAAGAAGCGAAGGCAAAGACGAACTGCGTCAAGAGGAAGGAGTCGGTGGCTGAACGCTCATCTGTCCCAGTCCTCAAATTTAAGGTGAAGCGACGACTTTCGTTAGACGGGAAGCCGGTCCGGAATGATGCGATGCGCAAACAAGCAGAAGGAGGACGCAGCGCGGTGGCGTGCGAGAGGAGGCGGAGATGTCGCGGCGCGGGAGCTCGCAGTTGCCATCGGGATAGCAGAAGAGAGTGCGACGCGGGCAGGAGTAGCTCGCTGTATGCAGTGTAGGAGGGTGAAGTGAAGCGCTGGCATGGTATATGGGCGATAGTGGACGGCAACATGGGCGGCATATGCCAGAGGGTATGCAGTGACAAAGGACGAGCATCACAGAGGACAGCAGCAAGCTTGAAAGATGTAGTGGCGGCGATGATGTTGTTTTGATTGGCTTCAGCTATCTAAGGTTGTCGCATGATGATGTTGTTGTTGTTGATGTGATGAATCCCAAACCCCATCCAACTCCTCCAACCCAAAATCCAAACGCCTCCTCCAAAAGACAAAGTGGGAAAGCTTCTTCGGCACCAAAATCCACGTACATGAAAAGACAAGAACACAACCATCCAACTCTGAAGTGACCATCCAACCCTGAACACAAACATCCCTCCTCTTGATAGAACCATCCAACCCTTCATACAGCCATCCAACCCAGCACCCAAACATTCCTCCTTTTGACAACCATCCAACTCTGAACACAATCATCCTCCTCTTCACCATGAGTATCAGGTGTCTGTGCTGACGGCCTTAAGCCCGCTACAAGCAACACTGTCAACGCTGAGAGGTCAAGGGCGAGGCCCCGTACTAAGACGGTCAATTCCACACATCCGGAGGCCCAAAGCGCAGCGCAAAACCGGCACCCCCAACATGAACGGACGTGAAGCAGGTGACAAGCTAGTCCTCCGACACTCACTGTAACAACCCCAACCTTTCAAAGAATGCCGATGCAGGTTTTCGATCGAGCTTCGTGGTGCTGCATACACACAAGCTGTACCCCATGACTTTCCAAAAATCTTCGGGCTCGCAGCAGCTGGTGCCCAGTGGAACATCGCCGGTGATGTGCGCACTGTCCGGTGCCATGGTTCGGTCGGTTCGGTAAGCTCTGCATGCCGCTCACCTCCATGCAAGCCTGTGCCTCCTTGATGATGAATACCGTGTAACGAAAGGCTCGAAGCACTGCCAGACCGAGCATACAAGATGACTCGCGAATATCTGACTGCCCAGATGCAGACCGGGGCTGTCATCTGTCCGGCGCCTGACCGTGATACCCGGGGGATGCAGCTTCGATCAACGCGCTTACGTCTTACAAGATATCGCAGAGGATCACAACGATGTCGATTCTGAACTCAGGAACACGGGTTCGCTAAGAGCAGGCACAACGAGATGTTGAAGTGACACGAAACCATGCGGCGAACGGCACAACAGACCTGAAGGAATGTTGGTGAACGACCCAGGACCCACGCACGCACTCTCTTGGCTACACGGGGCCAGTCTGTTCACTGCATCAGTATGGGAGACATGCATGGTAGTGGTGAACTTACAATATACTCATCCATGAGTCGCCACCATGCCCAGGACACCTGAGTCACTGGGGTGATTAGGTAGAAAGGGGGGAGGGAGGGGAGGAACATGAGGCGAAGAGAGAACAAGAAGGGCCAAGTGAGTGAAAGAGAAAGCTAGTCAAGGTAGACGCTTCGCAACAAGGGGCAAGAAACAACAGTGACAAAAGAAGCAGAAGGATACATGATAAGATGGGTACATAAGACGAAACAGTGAAAAAAATTGTGGTGAGGATGTATGTGTGAGGGTTTATGTAGGGCTGGTCGGGGAATAGATTACCGCTAGTGGAGGCGCTGACATAAGTTATGAAACGCGTGGGAGGCGCTAGTGGAGGCGCTGGTGAGCGTCGCGGTCCGACTTCGGGGAAACTTAAGCGAGCCTATCATCGTGCAACCAGAGCTCGGTGAATGTAGGATGTCTTAGACGCATATCGCATTGTCTAGACCCCATCGGCGGGTTGAGAAGTTGTTGCTGAAGCACAGATGTGGCCATATCACTCCAGGACCTTCAGATCGCAGAAAGAGACTCCTGTACCGGTTTGCTTTCGATGATGGCCTTCCAATGAACGTACACTGACTGGCCTGTAGCTTGAAGCTTCGTCCGTGCATACAATGTGCTTATCATGAAGACGGAAAGCCTAGGAGTAAAGACTGTAGGCTCGGAGACGAGTTCTGAAAGGGACTAGAACGAGGTATCTACTATGGCAATACCAGTGGATAGTACGTGTAGTTTGAGGCATACTCAACAAGTTGACGGCAGTACAGCTGTCCAATGTTTCGCGCACCGATAGATGTCTTCTAGGAATTCATGGACCCATTTGATGAATAAACCATGATATTAGCGATATTATGTAATCTTATTGTATGCTGCGCTCGAATGCAAATCCAGTATCCAAACCCAAAGGCTCCTAGGCAATGTTGTATGAACGCGATCCTCTCAAGTCCTGTCAACTGGCTCGATTAACCGGACGCGGCGGAGCCATTTGCCTGGCTGCCCTCTTCAATCCTAAAGTCCGGGCCGCCATCCTGTATCCGATCGATCTCGGTCTGAATTGCTAGTACCCAGTGGTCCCTCTCAGCTCGGCTTCTTGCGCGGAAGACGACACTCCTGCCCTTGGACCCAAGCTTCGCGACTCTCTTCAACTTACGCCTCTTTCCTTCATTTGCATGTTCCTCTCCTCCACCAGCACCTTCCTCAGCCCTGAACCAGGACTTGCTTTTGCCGTGCCAGACAACGAAGGTAGTCATCACATCTTCGTCTGTGGATGTCCAGCCGTCTTCGAGGTAGATTCGCGGAAGGGCGTGGTGACCTGGCTTGTTGGCATCGAAAGTCTGGTTCTGGTAGAGTAGGTCTGATTCGGTAAGGAGACCAGAATAGACATAACAGTCTTTGAGATCGAGATTCGCTAATCTCTCGTGGTGGAGGTGTGCTAATTGTTTACCTGTCTTGCTCCGCAGCACATCTTGGAACATGATCAGAGTGCCCGCGGCCAGTATGACGCTGCACCTGCTGAAGGGCGCATGAATCCTAGGCTTGCGGTAGAGCGTGCCGCTCATGTGGATAGTCCGGCAACAAGAAATGCCACAGAGATTGTAGAGCTGAGGAGAAGCGAAGGATTGGGTGACCTCCCACTTTTTGGCGAATTGACCAACGTAGGCCTCGGCTTCCTCATCAATGTTCAACGCTGTCAAATTGCGACTCCGTATAGACTTGTACAAGTCAATGTCCCCTCGTGTGCGATGCCTCCAGTACTTGGCCAGTGCACGGAGATGCTTGATCCACACCTTTCGGCGGGCGGTATCTGCAGCCTAGCGCGGAGTTAGTATGACTGTAGCCAGCAGCGGACTTACACTCAACAAACCTGTAGCCTTATGACCAAGCCATTCTGCATCACAATCTCAAGGGTTCGGTCAACAGCGAAGTCTTTCGTCACTCCGTCGTCTCTGGTGGTATCGTCAACATCCTCATCAAAGTCAACGTCAGAACCAGATTCGATGTTTTCATCGGCGGGGGATGTGCCTTTTTGGGCCTTGCGGATCTTCCTGATGTTCGCAAGGTTGATATAGCCGTCACATTTAAGCAAGTTCTGCGCCTTGCGATCCGCCTCATCAGAAGCATCGTCATCATAAAGCCTCCTAGACTCCGGTGTTCCTGAGTGCCCTTCCAGCAGCCACTCTATGTGGTTGTCTTTCAAAGGATATGGATTCACAGCCCAAGTATCCGGTGTCTTGTCTGCGATCACGCGGGCGGAAGGGATTTGCGAGTTCTCCGAGGCTGGAAGTTTCGGCGGCGGAGGCGGTGTTGACTTTGGGGGTCTTGAGAATACCAAAAACTGATCATGGGTCGAGAAGTAGAGCTGCTTGTGATACATCAAGCCTAAACGCTTCGTTCGACCGCGCTGACTGGTCAAACGGACAAGAAACCCTTCGACCGGCACAGGCTCGGTGAGGGTCTTGTGTTTCTTGCGTGTCACGGCTGTCGTGGGGTAGTGGGATTTTGGCCGAAGCTCGAGCTCGTGAGACTTTTGCATCGCGATTGTGCCGTACATTTTGCGCTCGTTGGACCCGTGTATCCACTCTAGGCGATCATACCGTTTCCAAGCAAGGCCAATTCGCTGGTCTTTGAGCCAGGAATCGAGTATGTCAGCCCACTCAGGTGTGTCCTGCAACTGGTCGAGACATCTGTTGATGAGGCTCTGGGCGACAGCCTGCTCTTCTTTCATAGTCCTGAGCACAGCCTCCTCGCTATCACCAGGATCTACATCTTGCGCTTCGGCCTGAGAATTCTCGAGTTTCTTGAATGGGTCATTGATGCGCAGGCTGACACTCATGTCCGGAACATTGATTTGAAGCTCCGAGGCGCGCCGCCAGCCCAAGATATTCCGAAGGAAGGTATACCACTCGACGGCATTGGAAGCTGTTCGGGCTTGCATGATGTAGATCTGAGTTCCCCTAGAAACAGGTACCCACACAACCACAGACTTGTCGAGCGAAGAATACAAGTTGACCTTCGTCATCTTCCGGCCCAAGGGTATTTCGAACGCGGCCTTCTTGCTGGCGTTATCTTTGTCGATTTCCGGAATGACCTATTCAGCACGTCAGCAACTATGACCCCGCTGTAGCCCTGTAAAGACTTACCCGAGTCTTGTACATCTGCAGGACGAAGTCCGCATCTTCAGAAATGCTTTGTCTGCAGACTACCATGTACTCTCGCCACTTGTCCTTAACTCGAGACTCGATCTTTTGGCTGCCATTCTCGTCGAAATCATCAGGAACTTCCTTGCCGGCAGCATCGACCCGGACAAGCATACGTTCCATCTTCACTACAAGGCCATCTTCCAGTTTCTGGCGTCGCAATTTGGTGGAGGCACGTTGAATGGTCATCTGCGCCGCCTTGGCCTTGAGATGGAGTTCGGCGCGCTTCGAGTCTTCCGGGATGTCGAACTTGACCAGATTTCGAAGGTTCGACTTGGTGCGCGAAATCCGTTTCCCAACCTGTTCATGATCTGACACTCCTCTTGAGATTCCCTGCTGCGACCGCCTCTTGACTCTTGCGATGACGCCTTTCGAGGGTGACTTCGGATCAACGTCGGCTTCAGCCTTTTTCATGTCAGCCTTACGCAGCAAAGATGTAGTGGACACAGCGTCTACCGAGGGCTCTCCAACGGTGGATCCTGACGCCGCACCATTGTTGCTCTCTGCGGTAGAGACGGGCCGTTTGCCTAAAGCCTTTTGTCCTTCCTCCTCTTGGCTTGTAGGAACTTGTAAGCTACTTGCCTCCTGCTCTTGTGGTTGTTGGCCTTCCTCGGGATCGGTGGCTCGAGACGATGCCGTCACGTATGTTTTGGTGGTGGAACGGCGTCGGTGCTGAGTTTGGGACGCATCGGAAGGCAGGTCATCCTCGCTATCCAGGGGCATGTCCTCTGGTTCCGAAGGAGCATCCACGAATTCTGTTTCGTTGTCTTCGACTACAACGTCGCCTTTTTGGTCCGAGGCTCGCGGAACCAGCATTGCGGCTGGCGTGTCAGTCCCAGCTGCCGCCTCACTGGTACTGCCCTGACGCCCTTCATCCTGCGGATCCTCGTCTTCCTCTGCAGAAAGTTCCTCGGGTTGTGGAAAGCTGTGTTGGAACAGGGCCGACGTGCTGGGCCCTTCCTGCCCACTGAGCCGACGCGTGCGGGCCTCCCGGGGATCATTGAAGGTTGCAGTGCGGGAGGAGTAGTTGATGTGGAGGTGGTGCTTGTACCAGTCTCGTCGGTGGGTCCTCAGCCATCCTTCCTATTCCACGTATAAGCCAAGCTGCAGAGGAGGTGCGCCATCGTACGTACTGGTATTGGGCCAATGAAGAAACGCCGGGACGTGAGGTAGAGGTGCTCGGGGCTTGCATGTTGCTGTGAGCAGATGTCAGCGCTCTTCGTGTCAATTACGCGTCATGATGGGAAGACGCACCAATTTCTGCGCCGTGTATGAGTCCGGCGACAGAGTCGCAATGTCAGGCTGCTGGTGCCATGAATGCGGCTGTGGAGTTGTCATCGGAGGTGCCCAGGTGTCAGCCCGCGGAGAAAATGCTGGATCGTGTAACACCAACGCCGTGGGGTATCAAGTCAAGACATTAAAGACAATATGAGAGACCGCGCATGTACCGAAAACAACAGAGTAAGGGAGGCAAGGGGTGACCAGGCGTGCAGCAGGAAAGGCACGATGGTCCACGCCCCCAAGGCGGCAGGCAGATGAGGTTGATCGGAAAGGTGCGACCATCGTCATAGGCGCTGCCGCCATACCCCTGCGCCTATCATATCAACCTTGGAAAGCCCGATCCAGGCCCTCAACAACATGGTGCTGCAAATGCACTCCTTTACTGCGTATGATGTGGAATCCGATTTTAGAGCGTCGTATTTCGAGGAATATAGTCAATCGCCATAGAATTGATGGACTCAAATGAAAACTGTGAATGCACCTTTTTGCAATCACGGAGCCCTAGAGGAGCCTTGTACTAGACTTAGCCATACTGTGAACCACAGCAGAGCAGTCCGTACTCTTATCTTCAAGACCGAGCGAGCACCTCAAGGCAATCGTGCAAGACTCTCAGATCATAAGTATTGAATCTTTTCCTTACAGATCTGAAGCTCACTCTTACCAACCCTAAAGCCCACGATCCCCGCTTTCCCACCTCATGTCATACCTTTTCTTCCCATTTCCCCACCATCCCCACTCATACCCATCTCACCTCGCAAACTCTTTACCCTCACATTTCCCATACCGCTCCATTCTCCACAACCCAGCTAATCCTCCGCCCCGCCCCGCCCACGCCGCCAAACCCCCGTAACGTTACGCCTGCACACCTTAACCCTAACCCCATATTTATAGTTTGCAGCAACGCATCAGTATTAGTATTATTCCTACGCTTCCAACTATCAGTTACTAAATACGGTATGTACTGTGCAAAACCGTAGATCGCGGTCGAAGATGATCTGCTCTGTGGCGCTTCGCGTACAGGGTATATGCTGGTTGAGATATCGATGGAGCGAGGAGATGAGAGGTTCTAGATTTCTACTTTGTAGATTCTGGATTCTAGATCCATGGTATAGAAGGTCCGAGATTCAGTAACATCGAATATACTTTTCGCAAACTCGAGTACGCGCGACGCAGTGATCAGGATAATGGACACTAAATAAATATCTAGGTATGGTAAGCGCGATGTTGTAGTTAGTCGAATTGTATAGATGGTAGATGATAATTGGGCTGGGGGTGTAGTTGGGACGATATTGTATAGGTTGATATACACAGTATCAAGGTGTAGTTGTATCACTCATCAATAGGAGAAACACGCTTTCACAAGGATTAAAAATTATTGATCTACATTAAATGAATGTACAGGAAGGAATTGACCCATCCCTCTCCCCGATCCTCTAATACCCCAGTACTCCCTATTCCCCCACTGCAAACTAGCTCCAAAACGCCCCTTACCCCAAGCAAAGTGACTCCACAACTGCATAACGCCCAAAATCCACCAACAATGACACGTGACCCAATCATTACAATATACTGCAACACTCCTTTCTCTTCGCTTTCTTACCCACCACCTGAAAGCCCACATTTTGTGACATAGGATGGTCCACCTCTGCGACAACTGATGCCATGTCAGGATCTCTGCGTATGGCTTCCCTTATCTCTTCTTCCTCCGAGCTCTGATTACGGTTCCCCGTGTCCGCTGTAATGGAGTAACCAGGCGAAGGAGTTCTATTCGTCAATATGCCTTTGACCTTTTCAGTCGGTCGCGAGCGGTGCGTGGGAGATCGCGGGCCCTGCGGTTGGGCACGTTGTCTCGAGGGCTGCGATCTCGACGAGGACGCTGGAAACACTTCAAGCTCGAGCGCCTTTGATGGACTTTTTGGCAGTTCGAATTTCGGTGGTCTCTGCTCCGATATTTTTTGTCGGACTGTTCCAACTTCTGCTGCACGAGAGTGTTTCGATGACCTTTGTGGCTTGGAAGGAGTCGCTTCTGCCGAACTCCCTTTTGTTGGTGATCTCGGTCCGGCCGGACGTCCACCCTGGCTTCGAGAAGGTGTTTCTCGGCTGGCTTTTTGCGGAGTGCGTGGTTCTTTGGTCGGTGATCCTGGTTCACCTTTCGTAGGTGATCTATGTCTTCGATGTTCTTTAGCTTCCGTCGTAGCCTTTGCACTCTTTTTTGTGGGGCTTGAACTTTTGGTCTCGAACGACGGTTGAATTGGGGGGTTTGGATCGTCTCGCCATGCTTGAGTATCTGCGTCTCGAGCTTCGGGGTATTAGCTAATTTGGGCAGCGGGAGATTTCTCAGTACCTGTAGTCTTTCGTGAGGCAGGCGTCTTCGATGACGTGGGTTTGTCTCCGGAAGACTCTTTGGCCTTTCCTTTGCCTTTGTCCGTTCTCGAACTCGACATAGTTTTCGGAAGACGATATCTCCCCAACTAAACTCTCGATCGTTGGTCTCTTCGGTATCTGTTGGTACTTCGTTTCGCAAGCGGATTCGATCTGGACTGCCTGATGGCTGTATTGGATCACAAGTGGCTGATTGTACGAAAAGTTTTCGGAAAAGTAGATAATAAGTGGGTTTCTGAAGAAGAAGAAAGGAAAGGGAAAGGATATCGAGCAAAAGAATTTATACTTCTCCAGACTCTGAGTCTTACCGTGTGAGTCGGTTGTCGATGAGTCCTCAACCAACATTCTTGACTGGATAGGCGGAGGACTCAAAGCAACCTACATGTCATATTACTGAAGCCTGACTCCTACGACTGTTGCTCAAGAACACATCTTTCCGATGTATGGTGGGGAGTCATGACAACGACCTACGTCTCAGTCATGCTGCAGTTCCTAAGGGATGTTGAGAAAGGTATGATAAAAAGACGCGCTCTTACACATGTAATTGTGCCGATGAGAGTGTATGTGTTAGCAGTTTTTTTTTTCAGCATGGACCAAACGACCATCAAGCCTGTAGGCATGCGTGACTGTGGTTGATCGGAAACACTTTCTGAGGTTCCTTGCAAGAGTATGTTGGAACTGTAATCACTGGCGACGAAGTCGTCCATGCTAAACATCAGAAGACATGTATAGAATGCCTGTCTGGGACCGCAAACGAGATGTTTACGTAGGAAGAATCGACCCGGTCGGAAACTCCACCATAAAGGATGGACTCAAGCTATGCTTTTGAGAAGGTTTGCTATCCTCGTGAGCTTGTTTGCACTGGTTCTGTCTCTACGAGAGAGTAAATAACTCTCCAGAGACATCAAAGCACCTGGCTTCCGCGGTCTAGGCGTAAACACCCGTGCAAGTGGTATCAAAAGCCATGGTGAAAGCCGACGAAGCCTGTTAGCTGCGACCTAGATGTTCCTCAATCAGAACCAGCTCTTCGCATGGTGAGGGCTGGTCTAGACCCAGCGAGGGCTCTTGGTTTGTGTGACATCTGGGAACCAGCAATGTCCAAGGCCTCGATGAGTGGAAACGGCAACGGCTGACTGTCCAGCCTCACGATAACAGAGGTGTTATACGACCCACTGACTCGAAGTTCATGTTCTGACTCCCACCCCGGGAACGCCTCGTACGGATCGCCAACGAGCCGTTCCGCGAACAGAACACAAGCACGGAGGGCTAACCCCCCGTGATCGGTGGCGGTATCTGATAATTGCTTTTTACGCAATCTCACGACGGTTTGCTGATCTGAAACCCATGTATCCCGTGATCAGCGAAACGGTGGTCATCCGAGATTCCGCGCGAGTCACAACCGTGCTTGTTCCAACGTCCCGTACCCGATGTGCAGCCTATTGAGGGAGAGAGATCTAGGTGTGTGTGTGTGTGTGTGTGGTGTGTCCCAAGCTCCAAGCATGTCTCCTGAGTCAAGTCTAGGACAGGCTTCTGATAGGGTGCCTGGACTCTCTGCAGAGTAGCGGTGAGGCCGTAGGAGAATTTTCTAGTGAGCTGTCGCAGAACGATAAGCCGACTAGTGGTTGCAGGTCTCCTCTGAGCTCCGACGGGGGATCCGTTGAGGAGCATGCTCGAGTGATGCGGAGGCCCCTGTTACCCCACAGTGATAACGAAATTCGTTGTACAAAAAAGCGAATCCGAACATGTAGTGAAACCTGAGCCGCAAAACGGTCTGCGGCGTGCAATGGTCCCGACATGCGGCGTGTAGCTGCGTACAGCGGGAGCGTACGTCGCCTAAAGATTCCCTGAGGGGTGCTCTCATCGACTCCACCGAGAGCAGGTGCAATGTCGGAGCGGCTTGCTACTCGAACATTGTCGACCATGGGACGTTTGATTGGTTACAGAGTTTCAGGGGAAAAATTGTGCCTTTCCTCCACGATCCAAGGTAGATTTCTTCGATGCCAAACAAGTGGTAGTACTGCGCGGACCGCTGGTTGGGATGAAAGGTCAGGCAGTGCGACACGCAAATCAAACATTGTAGCACTGTCCCAAACCCTCGTCGAAGCAGATGCAGAAACACAAGAATAGAATCCTAACGGCAACGGCTCTCGGAGAGTGAAGGATATGATTGGGGCTGCTGTGCGAGCAAGGACTGATATCGTTCCTCGGCGTTGCGTTTGAGCATCTCTACATGGTCAGGATGACTATCATGGGACAACACGCCGCAGACACCGACGTCCACTTGCTTTCCTTGGACGACCATAATAGTCAAGTTGTCCAAACAGTATGTAATCCAGGCAGAGACCTTGCGCAAAGAGTGAGCTGACTTTGTAATGGAGCGGAATTGCTCCTGCCTGTTGAGTAATGGCATTCCGCGTCGTCGGGTACCCCAGGTTGCGTGTTGCTCTCGGTAGGATGAAACATGGTCCGTGATCCCGATTGTATCAGAGTTCGTGGCGTGGGAGATCGCGGTAGATTAATTGTGGCAGATTTATCCCAGATGAGCACACGATCTTCCAGGATGCAGCAGAATCGTGTGCATATTGGAGAGGAAAAAGACACGACGCCAGTTTTGTGACCGGCCTGCTGGAAACAAGTGGGAGACCAGAGAAGGCTTGCAACGACATATTGTACGTCCTCCTCCAATCTCCCTATACTCCGGGCGCTTTGGAGCAGATCAGAGAGGGACACGTGTAGGGAATCCTAATTCGGCTGAAACGTGCTGACGATACGTTGGTCGAAGCTGGCATTTGGGGCACTCGAAGATAGAGTGATACCGAATGGCTTCATTGGGCCTTGATGTCGCTGAAGATGGTCATATTCATTTGCGTTGCCTTAAGCCGAAGCTTGCCTCCTCATAGACGATGTGCGGTAGCGGAGGTCGAGAGGCTGCCGCGTACCTGCATTATTAGCTATGTCGTATACAAGCCTAGCTAGCTATATGACGGTTATGCTGGTGGAGGTATACCCGAAGCTCAGACCCCGTCAGCCAGCTATTCTGGGAAGCGCATCGGCTGGGCAGGTGAAACGCCGTGATGGCGAACACCGAGCAGAAAGTCCCGACGCTGGAGTCCTGGTACTGGTGCTCCGTACCTGCCTCCACAATAATGGAGCAGTGCTCAGAGACTCGGTGCGGTGCGTGGATGTCTAGGGGTATCAGATTTGAGTGGAGTGCGCCTGTGCCTGGCCTGGAAAGAGGCCATTTTAGCGTCGACGGTTGCCGCGTCCAGCGCGCCGCGTAGAGCGATGGTGTGCAGGGCGCACGACACCCGCATACAGAGCCCTCGGGAGGTCCACGGGTGTCAAGGCGGAAGGAGAGGCTGGAGAGCAACGATATGAAGACGAGGACAAGGACGGTGGCTCACACACTCGCTCTTCACTGTCGGCCCTCTCGCGGCCACTGCATATACCTGCAGAAGGTCTGATAACAGCGGGGAGCAGCAATGCATATTGGCAGGGAATGGCGTCGCAGCCGTCTGCTGCCCGCGATCTGCGATGGGTGGACGCTGTGGAGGCCCTCGAGAGCTCGCTCCGACCCATGGGGCATAGCGCCACACGCACCTCAGGGCCCGCGGCCTCCAGCGGAGCGCGTTTCAAGTGGACGGCGCTGCTTGTTGGTGGTCTGGCTGATGCTGCGGCTGGCCGGCGCTGTGCGTGCTGCGAGATAAATCGCCGTGTGGGTGTCGTCGTTTGTCGGCGGCGTGTGAATATACCTACCGCAGTAGAGCCCTTTCGCACCGCAGCAACGGGCACTGAGCAAGCACCAGGCACTGTGAGCACTGAGCAGGGCACTCCAGGCGACCGATCGCGGCATCGAGCTTGTCCCCAAGAGGCCCGCGCAGCCCTGGACACGCCCCCAAAACAGCCAGTCTGCGCCCGGCCCATTCGTCGAGTGCCGCGCCCGTCTGTGCGTCTGCTTCGTCGATTACGAAGTTTAGTGCCCTCAGGACCCTGAGGGTTGAGGGGAACGGATTCTGAACGCCTCTTCTGGAGCGACAGACAGAGCGACAGAGCGACCGCTGCGAACCACGCCGTGAACTGCTTGCCCCCCACCCGAAGCCTCGTTCGCTGGGCCCGTCATCGTCGTTGTCGTCGCACGTCGCACGGCCAGAGCTTACTCTCGCGTTCGCTGGCCTCCGACCCTTCACCGACGACAAGCCTCCCACGGCGACTGCTGCGTCTCGTCTGCGCTCGCACTGCTGCTCTCGCTCGCCGTCCCTCTCCACCACCGCCCTCGCCGTCTGCGCTGGACGTCGACCCGCCACTCTCCGTAGCAGCGGCTGCCCTGGGCCACCATGGAGTCGCCCGGCGGATACCCAGAGTCCCCGCTGGACCAGGACGACGTCGTGTATCCGTGCAAGGGATGCGGAGAGGCAAGAACAGGACCTATCGCTGCAGAACGGGCGGTCGAGGCTAACGAAGCGAATGCAGATTCTCGAGGAGGGCAAGGCCTTTGAGCTGGGTGCGCATTCTTGGTCGAGACAACATATGGCTGAGTAGCACTGACATGTAGACAGCTGGCAACCGATGGCACATTGACTGCTTCCGCTGCAACACCTGCGGCACGCTGCTCGACTCGGACGCCAACCTGCTGCTGCTCGGCGACGGCTCGCTGATATGCAACAACTGCACCTACAGTTGCAACCACTGCGGCAACAAGATCGAGGACCTGGCCATCCTGACGGGCGACCAGGCCTTTTGCGCAAACTGCTTCCGATGCCGCAATTGCAAGCGCAAGATCGAGAACCTGCGCTATGCTCGCACCTCGCAGGGCATCTTCTGCATGTCCTGCCACGAGTCGCTCATGGCCCGCCGCCGCAAGAAGTCGAAGAAGCCCCCTTCGTCGGCCCCCGTGCCCAAGGTCGACAAGTCTCTGCCCGCCTTGCCTCCCAGCGCCGTGCAACCGCAGCCCGCCTTCACGCCAGACCTAGACACGCCGTCCGATGTCTTCTCTGAGCCGACCACGACCGACGTCTCGCCGCGCCCGCCGCATGCGAGGCGGAACGACTCCTCGCCGGCAACCTTCAGGCGCGATGCTTCTCCGGCCTCGCTGGAAGACAGCCGCAAGGGCAAGTCCAACCCGCTCACATTCCATCCGACGACCTCCACACCGCTAACACACTCGTGCTGCAGACAACCTCACCCTCCCTGCCAGCACCTACAAAGAGTCGAACGCGTCCGAGCCGTCCGACAACGGTGACGACGGCATCCTCCTGCCCTTTGCTCTCGATCCCAATACTGTGCCCGGTCCCTCTCCGCTTGGCAAGTCGCGGCCCGTCGAGACGAGCCAGAGCAGAGGCGCCGAGAGCAAAGCGAGTCGGGACTATTTTAACAGACCTGGCGGGAGTCACCGAGAGATGCTCAAGGAGAACCGGTCGCGCTCTGCCTCGGCGGAACGACAAAACTCGAGCCCGCACATTGCGTTCCAGGAGAAGGGTCGCCAGGCTTCGGATGCCGTGGGGGATTCACTGCGAAAGCGGAAACCCTCCATTCACGAGTCACCGTCCCTCAACAATGACCGCTCTCGCAGCCAACATGCATCTCCATCCACATCGCAGTCACAGTCCACCGAAGCGTTCAAACTACAAGACGTCCCGAAAAACAAAAAGGCTGAGGCAAGGAAGACATCCAAATCCGACGCGCGCTCGCCGTCGTACAGCTCACCCGCTGCGGACATGTCTGGTCGACTGATAAGTCCCCCTGTAGACACAATAACAGCGTCGCCCACACCTTTGGATTCGAGATCCGTGCAGGAAGACTCCCCGGCAACCTCGAGCTCCTCGTACAGCTCTACTCAACGCGTCGAGCGGCCCGCCCGAGGCGATTCACTTGCTAACACTAGCCTTAAGCCTGCATCGCGCCATGAACTTCCTGCTGCATCGCCCACCACCCCTACCGCTGTTTTTCCAGAACGCAAATTGTCGGCCTCCACTAAGACCGCACAGAGTAATGGACACAACACGCTTGCAAGCCCATTAGAGTCGCCAGAACCCCCTGGTCTTCCTCCTCGATCTACGGGACGGCGTCCGCCTCCCTCTGCAGACACGTTCACGTCTCCGCGAGCTCCACCTCACCCTCCGCCACCGCCACAACAGCATAAGACTAGCGAATCTGTCAGCACAGTACAGAGTGAGAACTCGCAGAACGTCGTCTCTCCGGTTGGTCTACCTCGTTACAGTGCGCAGGGCGACTTTTCCATGGATGAAGACTTTGCTCGTCTGCTCGGGAGTCAGGAGAACCAAGAGATCCAACAGGGCAGTGTTCTTCGCAGGGTTTCGAATGCCATGTCCAAGCATGGCCGGAGTTTCAGCGACCGGGGTTCAGTCACCTCGCGGGGTCACAAGAAGTGGCCAACGAACGGTTCCATCGACATCAGCAGTCCAACGGTAGCATCGCCGGACTCGAAGGAAGAAAGCGTAAACCTGCGAAATGAGCTGCGTCGAGCTCAGCAGAAGATTGCAGAGTTGGAGGCAGAAAAGAATGGACTCCAAGAGAGCGTCCACAGTGCCGCCGACATCAAACAGGCAAATACTATGTTGAGAGAAAAACGAAACACAATGGCTGTTTTGGATACGCAGCGAGAAATGGTGATCCGTGAGCTAGAGATCATGACAGAACACCTCAAACGCGCGAAAGAGAACAGCACGGCCATGGACATCAATCAGCTCAAATCTGACATCTTGAAGGATTTCGCAAACTCGCTGCAACGGCTCAAGGACCAGCTTGGTGTACAGATTGAGGATCTGATATCCAAGCGGACCGAGCTCACTAACGAGATCTCAAACTTGATACAGATGAAAGACAAAGGGTTCCAGGAGTATGAGTCACTTAGTGCACAGAACACGAAATTGTCGAACATGAATCGCGATTTGATTGAATCAATCCAAAAGACGCTCAAAGACAACAAACAACACAACGGTGGCCAATCCATTGACGTTGGTCGATCACCTGCAAACGGCCTAGGCATCTACAACGCGAATCACAAAGGGGGCAAATCAGAGGTCTCACTTGACGTGCAGGCTATCACCAACGAACCTTCGTATAACAACCTGCACGATGCCGAAAGTGAAGCCACTTTGGCTCAGCCACAGGTTGTCAATATCCGCAAGACCGGGAAGCCAACGAAATTCAACTGGAAAAAGGGCGGTCAGGCGATCACCAAGAACGTCACCAAAGGATTCAAGGGGGCATTTGGACCCTCTGATGCCAGGCGTGAAGACGAGTACAACAACATCAGAGTGATCGGCACTCCGTACGGGGCTACGCACAATCAAACAGACATGTCTTCGCTGGGAAGCTCGATGGGTAGCTCTATGAAGAGCAGAGACGCTCCGGAACCGCGGGGCTGGTTTGGAGGCAAACAGACCACCGGCAGGCCCCAGCAGGATCGCTTCAAACCTCTGCACCACAACAACAGTAGTGGTAACCTGGTTGGAGACGACAGTTCCAAGCTTTTTGGCTCCGATCTCACAGCTCGCTGCGAGTTTGAAAAGCGCGTTATTCCCGCCATCGTTAGCCGATGCATTGAAGAAGTTGAATTGCGAGGTACGTTTCTTCGTCTGTATTAGGGAGCGTTGCTAATCAGATTGTTCAGGTATGGATGTTGAAGGCATTTACCGAAAGAGCGGCGGCACTGGACAGCAGAACAAAGTCAAAGCCGGCTTCGAGTCCAACGACGCCTACGACATTTCGGATCCAGATCTGGATATCCACTCTGTCACCTCGGTTCTCAAGCAGTACTTCCGCAATCTGCCAGTTCCGCTCATTACCTACGACATCTACGACCAATTCCTGGAAGCGGGTCGTAAGTCATCCTTATGTCCTTGGATATGTTTGATACTGATTGATTTCCAGGAATGGAAGACCAAGAAAGTAAAATCAGAGCTATGGTGGCCGCTTTCAACGACGTTCCTCGTGCGCACAGAGACTGTCTGCAGTTCCTAGTTTTCCACTTGTCCCGTGTGATCCAGCATGCCAAGGACAACCTCGTAAGTCTTCAGTGGGGACAATTCCATCTTCTGATGCTTACCTTCTCTAGATGACGCCATTAAACCTCGCTGTCGTCTTTGGCCCGACGATTATGCGACCGATGGATATCCAAAGAGAGTTGACCGACGTCGTCTTCCAACGGAACGCCGTGCAGGCCCTGCTCGAGAACTACAGACTGATCTTCAGCAACGACGAATAGCCGACTGCCAGCTT
This sequence comes from Lophiostoma macrostomum CBS 122681, assembly GCA_010405375.1. Lineage (NCBI taxonomy): Eukaryota > Fungi > Ascomycota > Dothideomycetes > Pleosporales > Lophiostomataceae > Lophiostoma > Lophiostoma macrostomum. The sequence goes on along the minus strand of MU004357.1, from coordinate 125,062 downwards.
CGGCGAACCGACACAGTTCATCTTACCAGATATACCACCTTGTAATGACCCCTGTTTCTGTGCCCAGCATTGGCAAAAGTCTTCGTACATATGCCACTTCCACTTCACTTCTACATACATCTGATTGCATGGGGACACATACCCAACTGCATGTCCCATGCTCCGCGCGCTTCAAAACCCGCATATATCCAGATTGGCAAGCCCTGGAGTTTGACGATGCTATGATTAAGATTCCCCCCTGCCACTTTTTACCTGTTTCTCACTCCCGCTTCTTGGCTTTGTTGCTACATTGGGAGCGAGCTTTGCGTCTGTTTTTCTTTACTATGAAGGTCATTTGCCACTTGGGAATCTTTCTGTATGATACTATTGCCGCTCCTCTTTTGGATCGGAGCGGCATTGGCGTTGAGACCTGGTTGGCCTGGGTTGGATACCCCTGAGGGTTGGATGGTATGGATGGGCGTCGTGGCAAAGGGGATTGGTCAAAGATGAATGGAGAATGGAGATAGTTGTCTGTCTGTTGCATGTGTGCACGGATTAGAGAATAGAGCTACGTATCTTGTGCCACATGCAAGATCCTTGTTCACTGTGAAATGGCTCTTCTCCAGTGATAGTGAGAGTGTATTCAAAATGCTGGCACGCCATGCCATGTATGCCGCATCTCCATTTTTCGCAGAAGATCATCATTTTTCAACATCACGTCCTCGCCGTACTTTGTACCCCATGCCCCGTACCCCATATCGTTCACCATCTACCCTAAACACCTCATCACCTCTTTCCTAACCCATCCCCATCCCCGTCTCCCTTGCCATTCTCTTCTTCCTATTTCCAACCCACACACACCACACTCCGAATCCCCTCACACACCTTCGGACTATCCCTCATCTCCACCCTCTCCGTCTCCTTCCCCAACGTCCAGCTAAACCCTGTCGTCGCACACTTCTTCTCTGTATAGAAGGTACACCGGAACCCCGCCTCCACAGCTACACCACGTACTTGCCCCTCGAAGTTGCCGTATACGTTGCTCAGGTCCGTGCAGAAGGGAGGAGAAGAGGAGGAGGGGATGGGGATGGGGAGCTGCTCGCTGGGCGGGGACGAGAATGTTGTCGATTTGTAGAGGGTTGCTGCTCTGCTGTCGGTCCCGTCTGTCCTCACCTCTACCTCTACCTCCTTATCCTGCTCCCCATCCCTCCCCCCATCCCCCCCCTCATCCTGATTCCGGATGATAACCGTCCCCGGCGGCACCGTCGCATTCCCACCCGGAAACCACATCCGCGTCGCCGCATCGCCGCAGAGATACGCCGCGATGCCGTAGTGCAGATTCGAGTTCAGAAACGGCATGGGTGCGGGGCCGGCGAAGAGCCTACAAACAGCGTAGTACAAGGTCAGTAGGGTCCTTTTAAGGAAGGTAGAAGGTAGGTGTATTGTTCTTTCAGGAAGGTAAAAGGTAGGTATGCTACCCGGGTAGCAGTTCAAAAACTTCAGAAGGAAGACCTTAGACACCTTGTAGTGGGGTATGCTTACATGGCGGGGAGACTGCCGTTCGGGTGGATGCAGGCTTCGACTTGGAAGAAGGCGCAGTTTACTGCGCTGGTGAGGTTCAGGGAGCGGGTTGAGCGGCGGCTGGGGGGTGTTAGTAAGCTTGGTACTTTAGGGATATGGGAGGGGGGACATGAGCCGGGAAAGGAGAAGGCTAAAATGAAGGGGTACGGGAAAGGGAGAGGAGGAAAGGGAGACGGTGGTGCAAGAGATGGTAGAAGGAAAAGGAATGAGTCTTGAGGTATGATTGGCGAAGGATCCACAGTGGTACCACTTACAAAGGAAAATTTCCATTGATAGATTTCATGCACTTATTCGGCTGCGTCTCAACCAACTGCGTGCAGTTCCCAGACATGTTCTCTCCGGTGCACGCCCGACCCACTGTCCGAACAGGGTGTGGGTCGACCTGCATAGCCTCGGGCAGGGCAGGCAGACAGCTGGCGGTGGCACTGAGGAGTGCTGGGAGCAGGATGGAGAGACGCATTTTGATGGGAGAGTTTTGCAAGATTAGATAGGGGGAAAAAGAGAGTGAGTTGGGTTGGTTAGGTTGTAGAGTGGATTATGTGTGGGTTTTATGCTGGTGTATTTGAGGTGGAATGCGGTTCACCGGGGCATTGTTGAGTGGCATTTGTTTGCCCTACTTGGTCACACAAATAGACGGGATTTCTTGTCGTGAATGGACTTCGAATCGGTGAGGAAGCGCTTTAGATGAGCAGCGACATAGCTTGTTCCAGCTTCCCCGGATTCCGTGCCGTTAGCTTCCATTCACTTATATTGCTCCTGCCAAGATATTAGCCGTGGACCAACAGGAAGTCTTCGTCAACAGTGTTCCCTGTCAGATTACATGAAGATCCCTGGTAAGCGGCTCGTCGTCTTGTACGGTCCCTGCGGTGACCTTCTAGGTATCCAATTTCGTGTAGTTGAAGACAAACGCCAAGGTTTCCCTTCACAGAGGATACTCAACTGAAGTCAAAAGCTTTGACGTACCTCTGGTTGTTGTGTCGTTTAATCATACCGCAATTGCGATAACGTTGGAGGTAATTTCCGAAGAGGAGTTGGGATTAGATTTCGTACGACGTCCTGCTATTTGCGGTGACTTCAAATGTTATTTCGTTTGTTTTCGCATAAGATAGAGACCATGTTTCAATCCAACGATGAACAGGAAGCGGACTCCGCATTAATTTGTTTTTCGATGGGTCCCGGTATTCAAGAGTATTATGTAAAGCGCCTTGAGAAGATAGGGATTAGTTTATGGAGACGGTGGAAGACAGCAGAACGAATTTGGCGATGAAAATTTTTCACTTCTTCCACTGATCTTATCGTCTCTACTCGACAGCCGTTGTGTGTATTGTTGGGATTTCGGGTTCCACAATATTCCGTACACGAAGACCTGATATTCCAGCCTCTCTTGCCCTTACATCCCGAAGTTGAGGTCCACATCCGGGTTTCGGTGTGGTCTTTCAGGTGACTTGATAAGCCTGTGTGTGCAGGAGCGATTTTCGTTTGATCACAGCTCTTGGACACAGGAGTGAAGGTGGTTGGGAAGATAGAAGTCCGCATCCTTCTGCTAAGGTGCAGAGGCCTTTTGTTCTAAAGCGTCGTCGCCAGATAGTTACGTAGCGGTATACGGCGCGACCAGCGGCTGCCCCTTGCACAGCGGCAAGCACTTCAAGCAAAGGCAATTTTGCGGATGCGATTCCCACGGTATGATGCCAACCTGCTCCGCCGCCCATCTGACCGCCTCTTTCCCATCCCCTTCCAGAGTGTTCCATATGTCAGTCACAATGTGCTTGGCCCAAACATTGAACCACATATCAAGCGCTCGGTACACTGGGATACACCAGTGCGCTAACAGGATGAGTGGAAAAGTACGCTTCTGCTGCAGATGTCGAAAGAAGGTATCAGACACAGATGTCAGCCATGATAAAGAATTGGCCCATGTCGGTGGGCTATCTCGGAGGTCGATTAGAAATCGTTTGAGTTGGGCCAGTGCCTCTCTGTATACGGCTTTATTTGCGTCCGTGTCGTCAGAGTTGTCGTTGTATCTTTTGAGAGCTTTGAGAACTTTGAGGCCCTTTGGATGCATTTCGCATGATCCGGCGTCAGTGCGTGGATTCTTGACTAACATGCCCAGAGGTCCCTTTTCGACTCCGACAAGGACGTTGTCCATAGCACACCATGCCTGTCGTAGGACTTGGAGAATGTCGGTAAAAGCAGCGGTAGGGTCTGGCGTGTCGGTGAAGCCGAGGGCAACCGGGAGTCCTAGCGAAAAGACAACGGTCAAGAAGGAGAAGGCGGTAACGGCATTGCCATTGCCGCAATCAATTGCTCCTACTGAAGAGCGAAAAGAGGCTAGGGCACTCTCGTGCTCGTTGTTGGCGACGGTGACATACTTTTTCCATTCTCCATTATGGACATGATATAGGTGCAGGGCCGAAAGAGCAAGAAGGCTGTGCATAAGGAACACATGGTCCTTGGCCTCTTCAAGCACGTTTCCCCGCCATATGGGTAAGGTGAGCTCCGTTGAGATGGTGAGAGATGCATATGCTGTGTAGTGTTTCAGAAGGCGCAAGTGACGCTCATCGAAGAAGGGCAATGGAGGGAACACCCCCAGATTGATTGCGGGATCCGCCGGCCTACGCCATCATTAGTATTCATGGATGTCCGCATGAATAAGATAACAGAATCATGTAACATACGTAAAGAAAATTCGATCGGCTATTTGCTCCACGGCTTTACTCACTACGGTGTAATCGCATGTTATACCCCAGCGTTGGCAGTTTAGACACCGTGGCGGATTCCCATCGCACTATTCCGCTGTAAGCTACTAGTCCAGGAATATAAACACCAACATGGTGCCCTTTCGCCTGTAAAGATCCTTGAGCTACACATGCATACACTTTTGCAGCCTAAGACATCAGTATAGCACGACGCAGACGTACCCTCTTTCTCCTCTTCTTGCACTGACCACAGCCATTTCGAGACTTAGTATGGCTTCGTCTTGACCCACTCGGCATCGTGTTGTTTGTGAAAACTTGCTCGGCTGTTTGCAAGAATCAGTGAGACGAGAGGGAGAAGAGGAGCAGAAACGAAGGATGGTCTCAGAAAAGCGATGGCGTCGAGCCCTAGAGCGTACACTTGACCGCTTGCGGACTAGTGATGCACATCCGCTGTCTGTGCGTCTTGATTATCCATGGATCCTGACTGCCTAAATATAGCCTAGTTCTGGTTTGTAAGAGCGTAATTGAACCTCGTAAGCTGTGAATACGCTTTCCTACTTTCCAAAGTTGACGGGACGGTTTTATCGCGCGCATGTGCTCCCGTCTTTCTGCTACTCGCTCAAGATGTTGAGAGCATCAGCGGAGGGTAAGCTTTGCGAATCAAAATAACGAGTATTGGTGTCGAACAAGCTGTTATGTTTCTCTCAGTGTTCTTCTCCATTCGCTTCATATCAGATCTCCAAAGCTGTTTCGGTCAGAGAAGATTCAACTAGTGGAGAATCCTTGCTTCCGAGCAAATTGCTATTGTTCTCCAGTAATTCTTGTATACAATTCTAGTATACACAGGTCTGCACATCGCTCTCTCACATGTGCTAGTTATTGATACATATTTACAAATCTTCGTACTACTTCCGCACTCCCATAAGTGCACCTCATAATCTACACAAGCTCGCCACGCTACTCCTACAATGCTTCAGAGTTGGTGCTCTTACAACATGCCTTTCAAAATTCTTTGCTGCCACTTATCTCCAGTCCTCGGCATTGTTATAATAGCATTGACAGTCATTGGACACATCCGCTCAAGAATCTCCCTATCCCAGTCTCCCCTGTGAGGATTGTACCCGATGCCATCCGCCTCATCCCTTCTGATCTGCGCGTACACGCGGGCTAGTACGACTAGCGTCTTGTATCTAGGCATGATCGTGCGTTGGGTGATATCCGTGTGCCTGACCTCCATCCAATTGAACCCGGGAATGGTTTTACGGATGTAGAAAGGGTTCAGGTCGCGCCAGCCAGGGAAGTTGGGCATCAGGTACATTTCGCAGGTAGAGAAAGCATCTACCACAGCACCGCGACGGGCCTGCATCTGGATAAAGTCATTCCAGGTCATGTTGTCAAGCACGAAGCCGCTCGTGAGCAAGCTTCTGATGGCACGTTGGGCTCGTCCGAGAGCATTGGGATCTTCCTGGGCGGCGAGACTGCGAATATAGATACGCGTTGGCATTGTAAGAACTTGGCGACGATTCTTGGCAATGCGGGCGTCTTCGAAACTTTGCATGACTGCCGGATCGAGCAGGGAGTCGAATTCAGGTTGAGGAGGTGGAGGTTGAACGACTTGCTCAACCGTTTTGACGAGTTTGTCTGCTTGTTGCTTTGCGAGCTCCCAGCATTTGGCGACTTCATCGTACTCCTTCGCTTTCAAGTGAACTTCCATCATTGCGGTCAAGAGAGTGATTGGTGGCCTGTAATCGACCTCCTCTTGTCGAGCAATGGTAGCGGCCTCGAAAAGCTCCTTGCAGATATCGAAAGCCCGTCTCGTTCCGTATAACATGATGATGAACCCGAAGTATCCCTCTGGTACATTACGTCGACTGTCTATTTGCATTGAATGGTGAGGTTGTCGATCGGCTACTTCAGATTTGTAGTCTGTGACCAAGACTTCGCGTAGGGCTTCTTCAACCTCTTTAAGCCTTGTCCGAGGATCGTAATCCCTTTTCTGTCGTAGACTGCGCATTTCGAGAGCCCCTAAAACCTCCAGTGACGCCAGACGCGAGGCAGCAGTTTGAGGTATTTTCTTGGTTAACATGTGCTTATATGCCCATTCAGCAAGAGGGTATTGGCCCTCCCTGAGGAATCCTGTCATGACAATTGTGTAGTGGAAAGCATGTACTTGCAAATTGTTCATTCGCATTGTCGACCGCAGAATCTTGAATGCCGCGTTGGTCTGGGAGACTTCGATCAGGCCACGCATGAGAGAAGCATATGTCCAGGTATCGAGCGGAATCTCGTTGTCGATCATTTCTCTGTATAATCGACGACAGGTCATGACATCTTTTTCGAGCGCGTAATGCTGTATCAACATATTCCATACGTGGGTGAGGGAGCTACCGAGCGCACCGGCTTTGTCACGAAGCATACCGCCTCTATGGCTCTTCAACATAGCTCGGGCCGTGGCTTCCGCACCCTCAATGTCATCCGTTCTCAAGCATGCTTGAACATAGCCAGATCTTGCCCAGCCATCAGTCCGGACATCGATTCCCAACTGCTCAGCTCGAGAATAAATCGTCTCGAACGCTTCAATATCGCCTCGCGCAGAACATAGCTCTAGCATCGGTCCGTAGGTGTAGGTGTCAGGTGTGCAACCAGCGCTGAGTATTCTGTTGAAACATGCCAGTGCGCCATCGAGGTCGTCATCTCTCGCATACGCTAAAAGCAATACGTTCCAGCATGCGATGTCGGGTGTTTTGCTAAACTCTTCGGTTATACGCCGGAATTGTCGCTCTGCTCCCTGCACGTCCACACGGCGCGCATACGTAAAGGGAAGGAGCATAAGTATTCTCAAGTCCAGTCGCGACTCGTATGAATGCGCAAATTCGTCGAACAGTTCGTGGAAGATGTCAGCCTGCCCGTGTTGAGCGTAGAAGCGAACCAAATACTCCAAGGTGTGGTCAGGAATAGGTTCGTCCGGATAGAACCTACGGAGATCCTTGAGAAAACGCGCGACGTGGGACTCGCTGCCCAGGTGACCAGCCTGTAGTATAAGTTGCCTGTACAGCTCCTTGGATGGCCGCCCGGGTAACTCCTTCGTTCGACATTGTCTCCAGTACATTCTGTATAACCCATGCCAGATGCTATCCTGGTTATTATAGAGGCGGTATCTCTCAATGTGTAGAATGCGCCTGATGGAGTATTCGTAAAGACTCTGCGCTGGAATTTCGAGAGCTCGGAGAGCCTCAAAGAAACTGACGAAGAAGTCCCATACAAACTGCTCGTCGATGGGTCCCCTGGTCAGGATCTGCTCCATGGCCTCAGCTGCGAGCCCAAACGTAAAATGTCGTACGGCCTTCCAGCTCTTCGGGGAGTCAGCGAGCTCGTGCCGAAACTGTTTAACGTGGAAGAGGAAGGATTCTAGGTTCCCTCTGAGGTATGGTATTTTAGCGGCCTTCCGCCACGCAAGCATTGACTCGTTCTCGCGCCGGTCGGACTTTTGGTAGAAGGCGTAAGACCTGATGGTTTCTGTTGACCGGGAGTTGACGAATCCTCGGTACACGCGCAGACATAGTTCCCACTGGTTGTCTTTGACGGTACGTTCCAAAATCATATCAACGCCAAGGTCACCACTGATGTTGCGCGACGCAGCTGTTTCGTACAGCTGTACGCTGGAGCCAACCATACCGAGCGCCAGATATGCAGAGGTAGCGATACGGTATGATGACGCTCGCCGATCGTCTTCGGGCAACGACTCGAATATAGAGACTACGCGGCTGGCGTAAGACTTGGCCGGGGCGGACTCGACATACTCGAGAAGGTCTGCTCGTAGCTGCGAGGTGGCGCCGCTTTCTGGAATGGCATCGTACAGACGCATGGCTAGCTCCTGCTTGTTCTGCTCGTCAGAAGCAAGGAGAGCTTCCAGGGCTGCGTTTGCAGTGGACCGATACAAGTGCTGCTGCATCTCTCGTTCCAGACTCTGTTCTCTTGCATGCTCTTCAGGGTCCAGTACATCGGAGCCGATGCGTTGACGCTGCCAGGGCGTGGTCGAAAACTGGCGGACGGCGTTTGCTCGACTGGACTGCTTCCGACGGGCCTTGAGACTGTCTGCACCGTACTTGGTGATGGTCTGCATCAAGGCCAGTGTTTTTTCGGGATACAGGAAGTCCAGCAGGAGGCCATCGCAGCCCCTTGACTGATCATCGCCAGACAGGCGGCCGGGAATGGAGGGCGATGCCCACCAGGCTGGCAGGCTCAGATCGATGGCGCCGTGGTGCCAGAACGACGAGTGGAGCATTCGGCGGCTGCGCAGGCCTCGCTTGGGGCATTGCAAGAGGTGTCGTCCGCCAGATTCGAGACATGTCGACGCCCGCTCAAGCATCACCCTCGGCCGCGATATCGAGGAGCTCGTCGCCGCTAATTACCGAGTACTGATACAGGCGTTCCGGACTAGAGATGAAAGGTCAATTCCCGCGCGTCGCTTCCACATGGCCCGGCGGAGCTCACAATGTTGCATGCCTCCTGATCTGGGGAGAGTGAGCACAAGGTCAATGGACGTGGAGAACCAAAACAGCCCCGGGAGTGGATGAACAAACGAAGGAAATACTAATGTACAAGCGAAGAGAGAGGATAGGCGGCGGAGAGGCGCAGCGATGGCAAAGTGGTGATGTCGAGAACTTTTCGACCGACGCGACATCACGAGAGCTGGAAGCTAAGCAGCCACACCCGACATTTCGCCGAGGCATCGCATGGATATGCCCCACCACTCGACGCTGCTCTGCGGGCGACAGACACCCCCCGCCATGGACATTACACAGTTTGTCGCGGGCAGCAGAGAGGCCGCCTTTCTGCTGGGGGACCATGCTGCCTACCGCGCGCAGCTGGCGCGGCGGCTGCGCACTGTGCGGAAGAAGCTGGGACGAGCCACGGCAAAAAATGCAAAGTATTCCAATAAGACACCTGTGACGGCCGAGGAGGTTGGCCAGAACAGCGAGTATGTCCACTCGAATAGTATCCTTCTCTCTAGTGTTGACCGTGGACAGGTTCCTCCACCTCCTCCTTCTCACTTCGGAACGAGCCTGGGCGCATGCCATGCTCATGAAGGCAGCGCACGCAGAAGACAATGCAGACCAGAACATCACAGGATCCACGCGCCAGCACATCATCTCGCGATTGCACAAAGCGATACGGTATGCCGAGCATGTGGTGAGCTTGTTGTCAGAGCAAACCACGAGCGGGGCATCAGACACCGACGTACTCGAGGCCAAGGCATATGCATATTCGCTCGCCGGGGCGGAGCACTTTGAAAAGCAGGCCGAGGGCGAAAGAGGGAGCGACGCCTCACCAGCGCGGTGGGAACCGTGTCTCACCAACTACAGCGCCGCGCGAGTGATATACAGCTCCTTGCTCAAGGCCACGAAGAAAGACTTGTTCAAAGAGGTATTGGCTGGGACCATTGATCCAAGCATCCGCTTTGCAGCTTACCAGCATCGAATACCTCGCACGGTTGGTGTCGCAGCGGTGTCGAAGAAATTCTTTCCCAAAGATGCAGCATTGGTAGAGGCAGTCGAGAAGCTTGATGCAGCTGCGCTCAAAGAAGATGATCCAACAGCACTGAGTAGGTACTCTGATGACTCCTCGTAGTACGCATTGGGCTGACTGCCCCGGAGGCTCTACCGTAGATTGGCGCGGCCGAAAAGCAAACATTGTGGACGCAGCCATTGGCCAGGCCCTGGTCTCACTAGATGCTGCATCCGCTAAGCTGGCAGAGACAACTGACGATAGCGCCGCCAGGGATCGAGCGGCCGCGTATGATGGCGTGTTGATCGCAAGTCAAGATGCAGTGGATGCTACCCGCAGGGCCATCGACGAGCTGGAAAAAGAGGGTGTTGATGAAGGGGACCCCCGCATGCAAGACCTGCGTGTGACAAGTCTAGCCGTCAATTACGACTTGGTTGCCTGGCGTGTCGGTCGTAATCGCGTGCTCATCGGATCTGATGACGGCCTGTCATTTCCACCGAATCCACCTCAGAAACCGCGACGGCCACGTACAGATGGCAAGCAATGGACGGAGCGGGAGGAGCCAACAGGACGCAAACTAGCAAGGCTGCGAGAACGTGTAGCTTTGTACGACGCGATCCTTCAGAGCATCGATTCCGTTAAAGAGCTGAGGGGCGCTGTTCGAGACGCTGGCTTCGTTGCCGAGCTAGATGGACAGCGCGCATACTTTCAAGCACTGAAATGTCTGAATCTCTCACACTCGCACGCGTTCCTTTCAGCCCCGAAACAAGCGCTTGCCCTTACCAATCGAGCATTATCTCTCTCTTCTCAAGCACTGTCAGCACCGAGACCGGCAGGAGATGCCTCTGCAAAGGCACCAAAGCTTGCAGTGTCCAAGCAGCAAGCGAACATACTGAAAGAAACGCTCGATAATCTGAATTCTCATTACCGCGGGGTCGTATCACTAGCTCAGCTCTCAAGTAATTCGGGAACGGCAGCAAAAGCCCACTTAACAAATGCTGCACCGGTCGTCGAGCGGCTACACGAATACCCTGCATCGGGAACCGTGGATCTGAACAACCTGGTCACCTGGCCTCCAAAACTGAAGCCTGTGCCAGTCAAGCCGCTTTTCTTCGATGTGGCGTTCAATTACATTGACTACCCTGGGCGCACGAAGCATGCCGATGCAGCGCCCGAGAAGATGCAGGTAGACGAGAAGAGAGCGGAGGAGCCCAAGCCAGCAAAGAAGGGATGGTTCGGGTTTGGACGATAGGGGCCGCGCATTGGCGCAGGGGGGGTTTGCGTACGGATTTAGAAGACATGATGTGGTATAGTATTGACTCTATTGAGCCGCCTCGATCGTCGTTGAGGAACGGCCTTAGAAGAGTAGATCAAATTATCAGACTGCAGCAATCGACGGATCACGTTGAAACGCTTGATGGTACCTCTCCCCGCCCGTTTGCAATCTAGTCAGCAACACAACGCCTGCTATCTGCCACACGCTGAAGCCTCAACTGGCGGCTATGATGGCGTCACCGATGATTGGTGTGTCGCGCAGGACTACTGCCAGTCAGCATGCGGCGGAATACTACGCCGTTTGTGGGGTTAGTGCACAGATTTGTTTGATTTGCCCCTGAACATCATCAGATAAGCGCCGACAGTCCCGCCAGCATACGCGCCCACAGACAGGGCATTGGACGAAATGGGAACTGCTTCAATATGGAGACCGAACGGCTGTCAACCCTGCAGCAAGCCTGCGGCGGGCGTTCAGCTGCACCGTTGGATGTCGGCTGGCACGCGTTTCAGTGGTCTTTTCAGCATGCGCGCCGCAACCACTGAGAAGAGCTCAGGAGGTACGCAATCTCGGTGAACCACAGAACGCAGAGATGGCTGTACAACGGCAGTAAAACCGTCAGACTGAATGGAGGGCGGGAGGCGCTACGGACGGTCTTTGAGGTCATGCAGGCCACCAAATTAGCACAAATTAAGCTTGGTGGTGCGCGATAGTAGCACATCCCTGGCGGGCCCCTTATCGAACGCGAGAAATGTACCTTGCTCTCGATGCTTTGCGTGGGCCTCTTTCTTCGACTGGACGCTCACTTACGCTCTCTCAAACAGCTTGCTATTGCATCGTCGCTCTTTACAGACAGTCGTTCTCTGATAGTCACTCTTTTATCGCAATACAGTGCTCCTAATCATCCTAATTCGCGTTCATTTAGCATCAACAGCTTCAAGACTGTGGACAGTTTTGATTTCGGAGATTTTATACTTGATCGAAATCTGAGGGACGCACCAAGCGTTTCTCCCAATTAATACACGACGGCTTCAGCTCTGGCGACTTCTATACTCCCACGGCCGCAGGCCCTCGATTCGTTTCGTAGACCCTCGATACTGCAGGTGTTAGACCTGCCCGCATTCAAAACGGCGTCCACGCTCGAAGACAAGGCGCCGCTGCCGTCAATCGGCCTCGAGATCGCGCGGCCCTCTTCGACATCGACCGTGGCCTCGTACACGCAGCAGCGACATGGCAGCCATGCATCGATCCAGTTACCAGCTTTGTCGGCGTTGGCGTCACTAGCCTCGTCGGCCCCCGCAACACCCATGGAAAACAGTGAAGGGAAGGGGAGTTTGAGCAGAGGCGTCTCGCCCGTGAAAGCGTCGCCCCCGGCCCCACTAGCTGCGAGGTGAGTGTCATCTCTTGCATGTGTTTGCAGGTGTGGACAATGGGAGCACCGTTGTGGTGCAGCTTCACTGCGCGACTGGCAGCTGCAGCCCGCCGCAGCGCCTGCCTTATCAGTCTACAATGTCTTGGCGCTCCTCTAACCTCGAACTTTTGCACGGCCGACTGACACGTCCGCCAGCAAACCCTCCAATGGCCACAGCATGACCTACGCAACCGCCGCGCCCGCAACCGCTGGCGGACAGGGGAACTCTCCGGTAAGTGCATCGCGTCCGCGTCGTGTTGTTTGCTTCGCGGTTTGGACGGTTCGCGCCAAAATCCTTATCGCCAATCTGCAATCGATAGCAGCATCAAGAACGCCGCCTGTTTCGTCGCTGACCGTCTCGTAGCCTGTCTGCCAAAACTGCACCACCAGCACCACGCCCCTCTGGCGCCGCGATGAGTCCGGCTCTGTTCTGTGCAACGCCTGCGGCTTGTTCCTGAAGCTCCATGGCCGGCCCCGCCCCATATCTCTCAAGACCGATGTTATCAAGAGCCGCAACCGCGTCAAGGCAGGCGGTCCCGGTGGCCGTAAGAAGGTATGATGCCTTCGTGAGAAATGCTGTTCCTCATCTGACACTCTCCAGGCCGGCGAGAACAATAGCTTGCCCGCTGCCCACCCTGACGCGGACCCCAACACAGGCCTAGCACAACACCGGCGGGCATCAGGCAAGATCTCCTCTGGCTTCTCCGATCGATCTCAGTCACCGATCTCGCGCACTGGCACGCCAAACTTTGCACATCCCGCCAACATCGCTCCCCAACACATGTTCGATGGCGTCCTGCATGGCGCCGACGCTTTCCACTCCCCATCTCTACCCTCTTTGCATCTCCGCCAGCCTTCCCCAGGCTCTACTTCCTCGATAAACGGCTCACACCTCGAACCTCCGCTCTCGTACGACGCTCTTGCTAACCAGAACAATTCTCTGCGTACGCGTGTAAACGAACTAGAGCTTGTGAACAACCTTTTCCGGGACCGTGTCACAGAGCTGGAAACAAGCGAGCAGGAAGCACGACGAGTAGAGCAGACCACAAGAGAAACCGAGGCTCTGCTCCGAGCAGAGCTGGAGGAGACAAGGCACCGTGAAGCCGACCTGAAGAGGCGGCTTGACGAGATTGAAGGCGAAGGCCCTCGCCACAAGAAGATGCGCCTCAGCGATCTTGTCGACGAAAGTCGCGCAGGCTCGCCAGTCAATCCGATGGCTGCAGAGTAGTCTTCTGCGGTGGACTCAACTCAACACATTTTTCACTAATGATATGTTATGCACGCGGGAAGGAGTTTTTTCTTTCATTCGATGGCCATGCCGTCAGTCGTTCACCGCCGCGGTCGGTGCCGGAGTGTCTTCTTCGTCTCTCCTTGCGAACCCGCTTAATACTGTTCGAAATCTTTTCACGATCACAGCTTCTGCGTCGACGCTATAAGCTCGACTACTGGTCGCCTAGACCACATAATGTCTGAACCCAATTCCCCCACGGCCGCTGACCTGCGGTCTCTGTATTCTATATCTTTCTTTTCGTCCTGCGAGTCTCACGATGGGAGTTATGGTGGAACAGCAGGTGATGACAGTGAGGTGGCATCCCGGGAATGATGGCGGTTGGGGCTCTTGTTGTAGCGGGGCAGGTGGCTGACTGACTGGGTGTCTGCCGGTCTGGTGGATGGGAGTCGGATGCTCTGGTTACGCAATGGCATGGGAAGGGTACCTAGGTATTCAAAAGAGAAAAAGTACTTTGGTTTATAGCTGCAATGGGATATGAAATGTTGCCTAAATCTTCTAGTCTGCTACGAGACTGGCTGTAAGAAGTGGTACATGAATTACAAGCGTGCCGGTCGCACCTTGCTCGATTTGCCCAGGTCGCACCTTCCACCACCAAGGCTCTGACATGTCTTCGTGTCTACTTCTCTGCCCTCTCTTCCAGTCGCTGCCGTACGTGAATGACGCGCTGGACTCCTCCGGGGATTCTTCTTCTCCTAAACCAGCACCTCGGAAGGTGCCAAAATGCGTTCCTGGGCTGCGAGGAGGCTGGCGCAAGAATTGAGACGGCAGCGTGAATTGATGCACGTCTTTGTTCACCCTCAGTCCTACTCAGCCCAGGCCAGGCCAACTTGTTGAAGCTTGCGCTAATTTGCACTTGTGCTTGTGAAACATGGAGTCTCGTATAAGGATCTTGGGACGTCGCGGAGCTTGAGCAGCGTGTTTGGACGCAGGTTATGAGTCTGGAATTGTCGAGGTCAGCTTGCTGGATGTGGTCGGATGGGAGGTGAAGATCTTCTGAACTATTATTTGTGGAAGAGGTTGTTGCTGTGGTTATCAAGGAGAAGGATCGCGAGTCATGGAGGGATGGGAGGATTGGGGAGAGTTGGGGAGGATGGGGCAGGAGGGATAATATGGGGCTTTGCGGAGCGAGAAAGAGAGGGTAGAGTTGAGAGGGTAGAGTTGAGAGGGTAGAGTAGAGAGGGTAGAGAGGACTAGTAGTATGAGTTGTAATTGAGTCTTATTTGCAGTGTCTCTCCCTCGATCTTGGGTACGGTCATTATGCGCTCACCTGTTCTCCAGCTGATCTACACTGCTAGTCCGAGACAATGGGTGTGCGAGCATTGCTGCTTCCGCAATAGCAATCGAGAGCGTTAGGGCAGTCGTACCCCAATTCAAGATGGCTCTACGTCTATGCGAGGTAACGTCTCAACCGCTTCTTCTTGAAGATGACGTGGTTGAGAATGACATGCAGGCGCGCCTAGCCATGACATGGATAAGACTAAGGATATCAAGATTGAGGAAACCAAGACTGAGATCATCAAGACTGAGGACATCAAGGCCAAGATCATCAAGATAGAAGATATCAAGGCTAAAGATAGCCAACATGATGGGCATGAGGCAGTTCAGTAAGAGGGCCCCAAACATGGAACCAAGCCTGCGCGGAAAGGTTCATCCTCGTCTCATTACCCTACGAGAAGCCTTTGTTGATTGAGTCCTATCCACGAGGCTTACCTTGATGTTGTAAATCGCATTCTAAAGGGCACCATAGAGGATGACAAAGGCCCACATAGCCTTTTGGCTCCTGGCTGGAATACGACTCGATAGCTATGAGAACTGGAAGATGTACGAGTAGAAAGGTTGAGAATATGGGAGACAAGAAAATGCTAGGGTTAAGAAGAGAAGGGCAAGAGAAGAAATTTGATGATTGATTGAAAGTATCTATACTTAGCTCTGGTCCGAACAAGAGGGATACTCGAGCCGGGTGGCTTGGGATCTCTTAGCCATCCCATGTCAGTCCACGTTGGTAGTCCGAGTCGGTATTTTCCTCGCATGATAGCATCTGGTGCATTTCAACGCGCCCAAGACTGTGTACAAACACGGAGATGCCAATATCATTAAGGCTCGTCTAGACGGGGTGGTTTTGGCGAAAGAAGCTAGCAGGAGGGCAACTTTTGAAGCACAAGCAAAACTCGTGATTGACATGCAGCGCAATCCGCTGCAGACTTGGTGAATTATCGAATCTCGAAAGGTCAATAGACCGAAATATACCTAGGCAACGTCTTGTGCCACGTTACCGAACCGCCTAGACACGAGGGCAGGTTAAGAGTGTGTTGACTTCAAGCAGTTCGTCGGAAAACCTCCAGATAAAGGCCTCGTTCGGTGCTTCCATTCTGAGAGCGAGCGCAGACCTGCCACGGCGTTCGGGAAGGTGTTGGTAGACTTGTGAAAGCACTGTTCGCATTTGACATTCCGATGCCCACGCGTGTCACGTAAGCATGTGACTACCAAGACAGTTAGCGCGAACCGGAACAGGGATGACATCACTTGTCATTCACGCAGAAGCAGGAACAGCCGCTCGTAGCCTCGTCACTGCGTCCTGGGCGCCCTTAGAATGCCCGCTCAACGCCTCTGACGCTCAAACCTCGCGACAAAACAGCATTCTTCAACTAAATGGTGCGGCCCATAACCACAAATTTGCAGTCTGATGCTGACACATACAGGCCTCGCTCCTACGCCAGATAGTAGCTGGTCCACGCGCCAGACATCCAGAAGCCGGCATCGATCTCTGTTACGTTACAGACAACAGTACGGCCATATTTCTCATAAGCTTAACCTAGGGCAGTTTCTGATATGCCATCCCAGTAATCGCGACATCCGGCCCCAGCGGCACTTACCCCCAACGCGCATACCGAACCCCGCTCGATTCGCTCGTGAAATGGCTGGACGACAAGCATGGCGAGGACTGGGCCATCTGGGAATTCCGTGCAGAAGGCACAGGATACCCCGACAGCGAGGTGTATAACCGCATCTACCATTATCCGTTTCCGGACCACCACCCGCCGCCATTCGCGCTTATTCCGAATATCATGGCGAGCATGCGGAACTGGCTGAAGGAGAAAGAGGGGAGGGTGGTCGTCGTGCACTGCAAAGCCGGCAAGGGCAGGAGTGGCACTGCGAGCTGCAGCTACTTGATCAGCGAAGAGGGGTGGCCTGTCGAGAAAGCACTGAAGAGGTTTACCGAGAGGAGGATGCGACCCAACATGGGCAAAGGCGTCAGCATCCCCAGCCAATTGCGCTGGATCGGCTATGTGGACCGATGGGCAAAACACGGCAAGGTCTATGTGGAGAGGCAGGCCGAGGTTTTGGAAGTGCACTGTTGGGGGCTAAGAGACGGCGTCAAGATCCAGATAGAGGGATTTGTGCACGACGGCAAGGTCATCAAGACTTTCCATACCTTTACAAGAAGTGAGAGGGAGATTGTAAGGGGTGAGATCGAAAAAGGCGGGGGCTTGGCCAGTGTCGTTAGTGAAGCAATGGGCAAGAACGGGCTTCAACGGGCACTCAGCAAAAAAGAGCCCAAGACGGCGTCGCCACTGGGGGACGGCGACCGAGGCAAAGCAATCAAGCAGGCTGCAACATATCCTGGGGACAAGAATCGGGACCTCGATGGTGCTGGCCCTTCAAAGGAAGGGTTTGCAGATCAGGACAAGGGTGACGTGGTCTTTCGCCCTTCTAAACGCGTCGTCTTACCCACGAGCGACCTATGCATCGACGTTGAGCGACGTAACAAGGCAGCATTCGACCTCACCTACGTGACTGCAGTAGCGCACGTCTGGCTGAATGTTCATTTCGAGGGGAACGGCCCCGAGCAAGGTGGCATTGCAGACGAGTCCGGGGTCTTTGAGATCGAATGGGATGCCATGGATGGGATCAAGGGCAGTAGCAGAAAGGGTATCCCGGCTTTCGACAAGATTGCCGTTGTGTGGAAGACCATCAGTCCCGAAAGCGGCAAACCCGGCATCATTATTACCGAACCGAAGGAAGGAGAGGAGGTCAAACAGAGTTCCCCCGCAGACTGGAAAGGTGAAGCTCATGTTACACCGAACGAGGATAAAGATCTTGGACTGCGGACTGCGAGCCCCATTGATTCTACGACTAGTCTTAGCAAAGCGAGTAGCATCAACAGCACGAAGGATCCAACACCAATTCTCACTGTACCGGAACCACGAGAGAATTCTGTCGACGTTGTGCGTTCGCATGGACCGAACGGGGAAGCGATCATCGGCGAATCCGGGAACGCCAGCGGGAGCGGCCCGGACGAACAGGCGCAAGCCCCCACATCGTCGAGCTTGGGAGACGTGCCGCTAGTTGGTACGGTAGGAAGCAAGGCACATAGTGATACTGCATTGGAGTCTCGGTCATCTGACATCAAGAACGGCGTGAGTGGGGTTCAGCATATATCTACGGAAGATTTGCCGGATGGCAGACCTGAAAAGGAGATGAAAGACGCGAAGGAACATTCCGTGTTGCATGTGGGTAAGAAAAAGGCCATGAGTTCATGAAGAAGTGAGGCGGAAGAGTGGGGGAGCGCGCAGGGTGCTCTATGACCGAATCACGTCAAGAGCCGCTGGTTGGCTTCGTCTGGTGGGCAGGATGATGCTAATCGACAAGCGACCTGAGCGAGTGTCGTCACTGGAGTGTCCTGTTTTATCGTGCGGTCTTGGTATTGGCACGGCGTGTCGTGTACCTGTTTCCCGGGCTGAGAAGACTGCAGGTTGCAGCACGCATTGGCGAGGCGTTGGTGGGAACGGTCGACTTGGACTGGTTGCACGGGACGCCTTCTTCGATTTTATTCCATGTTCTACGGGGCGTCCTGGGAGCGTTGGCGAAGGGAGTACAGGGAGATAAGAAAGATATCCAATATACACAATTCTTCATCAGGTGGAGGCGAAATGCGATATCCAGAATGGGGTCGAGCGATAGTACAGCAGTTGCAGGTGGCCGAGGCGGTGAACAAGCGCACATCCATGAAATCCTGTTTGGGCTAGCTTACTGATGTTAGTGCTCATGAGCCAGCGAGTGGTGGCTACACACGAGTGACACGATATATGTGTCACTGGTCATGCGTTTCCAGGCGGTACAAATGTCGAGGCCAGCAGCGGATGCTGGAAACTCGGAGCGTACGGCATGCTGCGAGCGACCGCCCGATCCTGTCGCTTCCCTTCGCTTTTCCCCGGCAGTGTTCCTTGTCCCGGTTCGCGGAACTATAAAGACGGGTACGCTGACTATGACCATTTACGGTAGGATACTCGACTAACATCAGAAATAGTGTGAATGATCTATGTTGCGAACAGGGCGTTGTAGTACTGGCGTGCTCATGAGTCTAGAACGAGTGTGATTTTGGAAGTTCGGAGACACGTTCGGCAGGCCTCCAGCACGCCAACTCACAAAACTGTCTATAGAACTTGGGACTTGAATGCGGACCTGATGTTGGCAAGGATCAGGAAAGACACTTACGTCATTCAGTCAGAGACATTCCTCTTCTTTGGCTCAATGTCACGCCCTGACTGTTTGACAGAACGCTCATCACCTACAAGTATTCACAGCTCCTCGCCAGCGTTGAGCTGTGGTAAAGTGGTGTCGGTATCTGATGTTAGCAAGCAAGGTTATGCTTGCAGGATTCCGATCGATCGATGGACAAACAGGCGCCCACCAAACGCACTCTCGCCGTTAAGTTCAAGGCTTCCGCCAGCGACACGAGTTCTTCATCCCCCGTTCTAATTGCAACACCATCCACCATTTCGCTCGTAGCCATCGACGATCTCGCATCAATGGAGTCAGCACAGGGCAGTGGTACTGCAGATGATACTGGCCAGCCACAACAGGAGCACTCGACCCCTACACCGGATGTAGGGCCAATTGAGGCAGCCTCCGACAATGGCCCTTCACCCTCTAGCAAGAAGGACAAGGGCAAGAGCAAGCGAGCCTCGTCGACGAAACGCAAGAATGCGCGAAAGAAAGAGAGCTCTGACAATAGCGAGTCGGAGAGCTCGAACAGCTCGGACAGCTCGAACGATTCAAGTAGTGACAGTGAAAGCAGTGAGGATGAGCGCTCACGACGGAAGAAGGGAAAGAAGTCCCTGAAGAAGAAGAATAAAGAGAAGTCAAAGCTGAAGAAGAGCACCAAAGCGAAGGGCAAGCGGGCCAAGAAGTGTGATACCTCGTCAAGCGATTCTTCTGATTCCGACTCTTCGCCCTCTGACAGCGAGTCCGATTCCGATGACGACAAGAAGAAGAAGAAACGTCGGAAGAACAAAAGCAAGCATAGGAAGTCGAAGTCGAAGAAGGATGACACTTCCTCGGACTCGTCCTCATCCGAAGATGAGAAGACGGAATCTACACAGAACACACAGACGACGACAACGACAACGACAGCGTCAAACATCCCGGAATTGCAAGCTGCCTACAGCAAGCAAACTGCCGACGCCGCACAGCTGCAATTACAACTCTTGCAGGCAACCGGTGGCATCGCTCCTCCTCCTCTATCGCTCGATACAAACAATGGGGGTAGTAGCAGCAAAAATAACCATGAGTACAAACGCGTGGACGAAGTGTATGATCCAAAATTGCGGGACTACAAGCTCACCGAAACAACACAAGAGAAGAAAGACGAATTCGACTCGGTGTTCGCTGTGCGGCGCGTCTTTGGATCGGACAACAAATACCTGTACACCACTGTTGATCTCAAGGCCAACGACTTGAAAGCCGCCGTGAAGGTCATCTTGAAGGATCTAAAGAATTTGTCGCTCGATGAAGAAACACCCTCGGTATGGCTTCAGATGTTTGGAAAGAACCACATGATGAAGGAAACATGATTGACAGTTCATAGGTTGACCCAAACATTCTCTACCTTTTCCTGGACGAACTGAAAGTATTCTACAAGAGAACTCTCAAAAAGCAGCTCAAGAAGGAGAGAAAGAAGAAGCGAAAGAAGCAACTGAAACAACAAATCGCTCATTGCAAGCTCCTTGCAGGTTACATCGACAAAGACTACAAGAAGATTCGGAAGACATTGGTGCCAATGCTGAAGGCTGGAAACATCACATTTGGTATGCGACCCTCGATACCACTTTCCGCGGGCACGAGGCAGTGTTCTCCCGAGTCTCCTTGCGACGCTGTTTCACCCTAGATTGCTAAGGCAATGTCCTCCTCTTCCTTGATGCCCTTATCAATTGACTGGCCTATGTACTGACTATATTTTAATTCTAGACCTTATCTGGGCTTTGTTTAAACCAGGAAACATTGCCTACAGTCCTACGTATGGCAATAGGGAGGATCCACGCTGCTTCAAACTGGAATTCGCGTACAAAGACACCAACTTCATGGAGCAGAAATGGTGGCAAATTGGTGGACGCTACCTCGAATATGACGGAAAGATCTTCGGTCTCGCCGATTACGAAAGGCGCATCGACTCGTTCAAGGGCTCACGCAAGATTACTAGTTTAGCAACATATCCGCTCTCATATCATAAGGATGCGACAACCCTCAGGACGAATCTGATTGAGCGAGGCAAGAAATTTGTTGAATTAGCAGGCATGAATTACAGATCTTATGAGGGCATCACTGTAAGTCTATATTAGCAGGGTGTCGACCAAGATTAGGCCAGCTAACGTTACCAATCTGTTCTAGTATATCCAAGAGAGGAAAAGTGTTAGGAAAGAGTCTGTCGAAGGCCGCATCATGGTTGATCCGAAAGCATTTCGCCGGACCCTTCCCAATTACATGACGCAACAAATCAAGCGGAAAGAAGACGAGTTCTCTAAGTCGCCAACCAAGTCGAGCGGGGATTCATCTTGCAGCGACGATTCCGATGATGATTCCGATGCTTCCGATGACTCTGACGAAGCTGCAGGTAACAAGAAATGGCGTTTGTTCAAAGACAAGCAGGGCAAGAACTGGGTTGTCAACATCACCAAGAAGAGATACGAAGATGCCTTCGACAAAGACCAGTTTGAGCCCGTCGATACCGATGAGAACGGCAGCCACCTTTTCATCGAAGAAGAATTCCTCATATCTTCGCCGGTCGTCCTGGGATTCTCCTTCTCGAGAAAGCTGTGGGTCGAGTTCTCCGTCTCGAACATCAAGGATATATCGTGGAATGACGGCGCCTTCGACTCGCTAGTGCTAGAGGAGAACAAGAAGGTTTACCTCAAGGCGCTTGTCAGCAGCCATCGTACCAATGGCGACAAAACAGTTGAAGATGTCATTCAGGGCAAGGGCAAAGGTCTGAACATCGTTCTCCATGGTCCGCCAGGTGTAGGCAAGGTAAGCCGCCCACAGAAGAATAGATTGCGCAAAAATGACCTCTACTGATATCTGTGTAGACGCTCACCGCAGAGGGTATCGCCGATTTCCTCCAATGCCCATTGTATATCGTCTCCGCTGGCGAGCTGGGCACCGATTCACGAACACTAGAGACAGACCTTAGTCGCATCATGGACATAACGCACGCCTGGGGTGCCATCTTGCTTCTCGACGAAGCCGATGTCTTTCTCGAGCAGCGGCGATCCCAGGATGTTCACCGGAATGCTCTCGTCAGCGTGTTTCTACGACTTCTCGAGTACTATCAAGGCATTCTGTTCTTGACCACAAACAGAGTCGAGGAATTTGATGAGGCGTTCCAGAGCCGTATACACTTGGGCCTGAAGTACAAGGAGCTATCGCCGAAGGCCAGGAGGGAGATTTGGAAGTACTACATTGACAAGGTCGTGGCTATAGCGACTCAGAGCAGTGTGTCGTTCACTGAGGCGGACTATGAACACCTGAGCAAGAAGTCGCTGAACGGGAGACAGGTATGTGTATCCCAACGTGATTCCTGTGTCGTGAATCTCATGTTACTATGCGTTGTTTTTGTTCGTTTTTTCAAGTGGATACTGACACATATGGTAGATCAAATACGCAGTCCAGAACTCCCAAATCCTGGCCATGGCAGAGGACAAGCCATTCTCTCTCCAGTACATCAAGCGACATCTCGAGATTGTAGATGACTTTGAACTAGACCTCAAAGGTGGAGCTGGGTACCGAGAAGCAATGAACTCGTATACGTAGACTGCGCATGGACAGGGCGGCGCAGCTTTTGTTTTTGCTGATGCAGGTAGCGATTCATTCAAGGCGTTCGACAGTGAAGGGCGTCACAACGGCAGTGTCACTTTCAGATGATCATTCGTGTGATCAGCCGCTCGACACTCTCGGAGTCGGCTTATAGATACTGGTATGGAGTTGTGAAGGTAACTTTTGGCCATCAAATTGGTTATGCATAGCTGTAGAATAATCATAGATCTCACTTCGAAATATACGACATGTACCGGCTCTAATCACCTTCACTATCCCTGCATCGAAGCATAGGACTTGCCAGTGCGAGTGAATGAATGTGGAACTGCATGTGAAATAGGCATCGAAGCCCTTCAGAAGTAGTCGAGAGAATGTGGAGATCTCGCAATGACCCTTATGATATCTCGAAGGTCCAGGAACATTTTGAGAAACCATAGAATATCATGTCGTTGGAAAAAGTCACGATATAAGCTCCGGTGAAAGACTACATCACGTGCTTACTTGGCACTGCCTCTCATGGAAACTCAAATGCTCTATGTCGGGCCGAAGCTCATCAAGTGATTCAGCTGCCTACTTAGCCCCCGGGCCGAGGCTGCTGCAAGTTTCCAGCTTCACCTCGGATCAACAGACCGCGCTTCACCTTCAGATCACCGTCTCCGTGGGAGGCACCAGATCGCGCTAGGCGGCATATTAGGCCTGACTAGGTATAGCGGGGAGGCGCTAAGGGAGGCGGCATGGACCGTGCTCCTCCCGATGACTAACCCTGAGCCCGATATTCTGCCGAGCCGTATATCAAGCCCCGCTCCTACGCCCTTACACCATTTTTTTCACCCACCCCAACAACTTCTTGACTTGGAACGGCGACTTCGAGTACTCAGTCTTCTTCAACATCATCATGTGGTTTCATCCATCTTCATTCATACTTCATTGACTTATGTCAACACTTCTTCATGTGGTTTCACCTTCACCACTCCTTCATCATGTGGTCTCACCTACCCTCACTCATACCTCATCGAACTATGTCAACACTCATTCACGATCACTTCATCGAGTCATCCTTATGCATGGTCCTTCACCTCACTTGACCTTACCTCATCCACCTTAGTCCATCACTCCAGTATCACTGAGTCACATCAACATTGGCTTCATCGGTCCTCAAGATAAGTTGTCCCATTAACATTGACGCTGACTACTAACCGTCTCTCACCTCAATCACACCAACAAGAAGTAAGTCTCTCTTGCCTTGTCGTTGCTCCTGCTGACGCTTCCTAGTGAGACGACACAAGACAACATCACCATTCATCGTCTTCCTTTCCACTTGACCGAGTCACCGCCGTTCCAAGTCATTCACACCAAAACATCTTTCGGACAGCCACCGCGCCACCAAATCAACCCGACACGACCCGATCCACCATGCGACCGTTCTGGTGAGTACGACGCCGAACCGAGTTCCTTTGTTGTTGTTGTTGTTGTTGTCATGGTGAGTGGCGGTCAGTATCAAGACACAGCGGTCATTCATGGAGCATCCTCTTCGGGGGTCAGGGCAACCATGGATCCGCACCAGCACTCAACTAGCTCATTGGTGGCTTGCCATCAAAGTTCCTCATGATATACGCTGAAAAGCCTGTATCCTCTCACGAACCACGAGCGAGAGCCTGTATTGCACTTTACACAAAGCTACAGCGCGCGGTTGATCTTCCAGGGGTGTGAGGATAGCAAGACTAGGAATTGTGTGGACTTGGATGGCATTGAGTGGGATCTTGGTTGGAATGGATGGCTTTAGACACTGGTTGGAATGGATGGCTTTAGACACTGGTTGGAATGGATGGCTTTAGACACTGGTTGGAATGGTTGGCACTTCACTTGAATGACTTCAGACATGGTTGGATGGCTTCAGACTTGATCGGATGGATGGCTTCAGACTTGGTTGGAATCAGACTTGGTTGGTTGGATGGCTTCAAACTTGATTGGAATGGATATGGGTTCTGGTTGTTAGGTTTCATGACATCAAGACAATGTGATACCTTTCAGCCTCATCTTACTGTTTTCCCTCATGCTGGTGACTGTCGTGACTGCCTCCTCTGGGACTCAAGTATGATGCCGTGTTTTCAGTGTCCCAGCGCCGTCTGTGGGTACGTCAGCGTCGGATGCCGCTCTCACTCATGTTGTCTCCACATGACGGCGCCTCCCATTGTTACAGCTGTGACATGTCGCCTTCTACCATCTCGGTGGCTTGATATATCGCCTGTCAACCATGGATTGACGTTGTCGTCGCACCAAGTTTGGCTCGCAGTACGACAGGGCTAACAAGCGATGTCCCGCTCAGCTACTGGTAATCGCCTACTCTTGATATGGTTATACCGATTGAAGCAGTTCTGAAGTAGAAGGACGGGGCCTGTTTAAGCTTCTTTCTGTCCTTATCATTTGTAGCGATAGCTCTGTGGTACTTCGTATCTTCTCCGATAGAGGTCGCACAGGCTGACTAACACCCGTTCTTTCGGAGATTTCTCCGAGCCATCCTAGCCATCTTGGTTTGGCGGACGGAACCCCAATCCCCGCATCTTCCCCTTCATCGGTGCGACTCGGTGGAAACAATCCATCCTCACCCCATCTTTTCTCTTATATCCGGACCATGTGCGACAATCCCTCCAAACGCGTTGCGCATCAGTTTCAGACCCATACCCGACTCGGCTGATCGCGCCTGACAGCCAACCCAACGTCTGCTACCGCCGCGAGGCGCGTGGGCGCGCGCGCTGTGCCGCCTGGGCACTCAAGTGCCCGAAGCCGCCATGGCGGAAACGAAGGCTCTACCCGTGAGTGTACCAGGTACTGGCATTTCGAGCCCAGAGACAGGGACGCCGCCAAAGAAAAAGCAGAAGAGGAATAAGCCGACATTAAGCTGCGAAGAGTGCGTCGAGCGCAAGACAAAAGTAAGCCAATTCCCTGCAATTGATCCGTGGCATCGGGACCACGTACGCGTACGCGCATGGTTTTGTATGGACTCGCGGAACTGAGCTAATCTATAGATTAGTGCGATCGTGGGAGGCCTCAATGTGTAGCTTGTATCAAGCGGCAGTCTACATGCAGGTACTCGGAAGTCGCGAATCTGATCGCAAGTGTAGAGTCAGTCGCCGCGTGATCTACTGTGCACGAGACGAGCTAAACGAGCTGTAGTCATGGCGGTCCGAAGCAGGAGAAACCAAGGAAGCACAGTAAGCCTCCACGTGCGGAAGAGACGGCCGCTCTTCCTATTAAGGTAAATCGCTTTTTGTCTAGTTCGACGTTGTACACTGTACCCCGTGGGGGCTGGCCCGACTTTGGATGGAGAGAATGAGGCCGAAGATCTTCTACATGTCGAACAGGGTTGACTTTGATAGGTCCAAATTCCAACACCGCGGACACAGTATCGTAGTGCGTCGCTCTCTTCCTCTGGATCGTCACCATTCCTGCTCTCCAACATACCTTATTCGAATCATACGCCTGCTGCTTACTTTGGCCTTGGATCTGAGCACCCCTTTGCCAACTACTGGACCAGCCGCGGTGGTCTAGGCGAAGTAATCGGTGTCCTCCCAGGCAAAGAGCAAGCAGATATCTTAGTAGCAAAATACTTCGATGCCGTTGATCCTGTCTACCCAATGGTGCATCGGAGAAACTTCTACGCCGACTATGAGCGCTTCTGGTCTCTGTCCTCCTCCGAGAAGCAGCAAGCTGATCCAGTGCTGGTTGCTCTTCACTTTGTAGTCTACGCTATGGGAACACAGTTCATATCGACCCAGTCAGATCACGAAAGAACCCAGATTGCCGAGTTCTACGTTTCGGCGTCTCAACAAGCGCTACGAATATCCTCATATCTAAGTCGAGCATCCGTCCGGACCCTACAGGCTATGGTATTGATATGTTACTTCTTGATGAATGACAACCACGCTTCAGACGCTTGGTCCTTCGGAGGAGTCCTGATGCGACAAGCATATGCCATGGGTTTACATCGAGATCCTGATATCCAGACACCGCGGTGCTCCATAAGCGACAAACAGCAGCGACGGAAGCTTTGGCAAGCCATCTTCTTCCAAGACACCTTTTTAACCGTCTTGCTCAAGCTGCCCCCGACAACGACCTTTTCAGATGTTCGAGTCGAATCCTTGACAGACGAGCTAGACGACTACATGACGAACGGCGTGGCCAACAATGGAACTGCAGATGCAGTCATCAACCCAATGAGTATAAGTAACATAGCGCCCATGTCTGACCTCTATCCACCTTACGAGCACTCCGACCGCCGCTACATTCGATCGATGTGGCACATGGCAAATATCGTGCAGCGGACCGTATGCACTCCACGGTCACTCGGCCGACCCTTAACCTCGTCCGCAAAGGACAGGCTCGATCTCGTCAATCAATACCTCGAGCTGCACGAGTCATTCCCTCCGCTCCTGACCACATCCGACGAAAATGAGATCATGAACCTCGCCAGCTCCAACCCACGACTATTGCGTCAAAATCTGTTCTTCCGGAGCAACTTCTGGCACTGCGTAATGATAATATACGCTGACGTGAATGACTCTGGAGGCGTTGAGTGCGACGTCAAGAATGCGCTCGAGGCGGCGAGGATGGCGATACAGGCTTTCTTCCATTTCTGGGAGTATCTAAGGGTCGATGCGTCGGTGTGGTGGGTGTTTCAGCATCGCACGTTCGAGGAGGCTGTAAGTGCTCATTAACCTAACCTCCGAGTGATCGTATTTAACATGTACAGCTCCTCATGGCACGTATACTGGCTGCACAAGAACAGCCGCTCTCGCCTGACCAGCGCGGAATGAGCCCGGCGAGCGATCCGCTGTTCCAGGCGGCGAAGGAAGATGCGCGGAAGTGTCTCGATATTTTGGATGTTGTGGGTGGCGCACCGGAAATGCAGAAGACGAGGACTGAGGTTTTGAAAACGGCGTTTGCGGATATCACATGGTGATGGGAAGGTCCTGGGGTGCAGGGTAAGTTGGGCTACCCTGGTATTGGTTTACTAATGGGCACTGGGGTTCGTAGGCATCCATGGAGACCTCTTCGGGGTGATTGCTAGATGTATGAGTACCATAATAGCGAATGATGTACTTTCAAAGCTTTGCTTCTCAAGTGGAGTACAGAGGACGCAGGAGGATTACGATGTCTTTTGGCCTTTGACACACGATGCTCTTGCAAGTTGGAATATTCCCTACACTACGATCAGAATTCGCTGATGTTCGATGATCCCACGATTCGATCGTGCTTTCGACGCCTTTTCTTTGTCTAGAGGTAAAAACGGTATGTGCGTACAATCGCGACGGGTACTGGCGCTGAGCAGTAATCCGTCCTCGCCCCAGTGGCGTCGAGCGGCAGACGGCTTTCATTCAGGCACCACTGAAAGTCAGACAAGGTACGACGGGCTTTAGCAATGGGTGGGATTCATTGGTCCTAGGGAAGTTGATCGGGCAATGGCTTGTACCTCAGCGTATCATCCAACCAGGTAATCGCCTTGTTGGCGCTGTTGACCGGTCGACCGGTGGACACCCATCCCCTAACCTGGATTCTTAGATCCTACGGTGGTGCGATGCGCACAGGGCGGCGTTCCATGAACTGCTGCGCCGGACGGAGACTACGCGTTGTCGCTCAGGTAGGCTTCGGCAGGAGAAAAGCTTGCTGACGTGTGAGGCAAGGGTTCTCATTCGTTGCTCCTATCGGTACAGACAGCACAAATTGCTAAAGTTCTGAAATCGACAGCGACGAAGAAAAAGGCCATGAACATCCACGACTTCTCGAAGATTTTATCCGCCTTCGATCCTCTACAAACCTCAAAGCGATATTCCAGTTTACTTACACCTCCTGCATCGTTATTCAAGCTCCCGAGGTCTACCCGCACGTTCTCAACTGTCTCGGATATCCCTGTCTTGACGCTAACATAGGACAGGACTAGCGGCTTTTGACCGATACAGCATACCTGGGTATCCACCCGTGGACCTGTCCACCAACGTATCCCGCAAGACCCATCGCATACCGTCTCAAATCAATGGCAATGATCTCGCAAACGAAAGCTTCATTGGTACAAGCTACGATAGCTCCGAACTTGGAAGTACATGGTGGAGACTCGACGGCTCAGTCCATGACGTTTGGGATACTCGGTGTTGTTGTCGGTGTCACCGGCATTGTACTCGCGATACTACAATTGAAAAGGATGAGGAGGAAGGTTGTGTTCGAGTTGGCTTGATGATCAGCGGTTCTCATATCAAGGGGGCAGGGCCCTTGGTCCTACTCTTTGCATGGGCGTACATTGGTCACTGATGTTGCCGGATCGAGAGGGTCATCACTATCCTGCTTTTGGATTATCGCATAGAGTGTATAGGTCCAGCTTAAGCTACATCGAGAGCGACGTCGCTGTGTCTTAAGGGATATTTCGGTATACTTAACAACAGAATGGGGTGCATCTTCTGAACTTCGAATACCATCTTCGCATGCGTCTCCAACAAACATGGTGCCTGCCCAGATGCGTCGTGGTTCACGGGTACAACATCGATGCTTGAGTGAACGTATGATGCGGTCGTATTGCGTATAGAATGGACCTACATCTTGTCCTGTGAGGGCTCATGTCTACTAACAATTAGTGAAGTAAGTTTGCTGTATCCGTTTACAATAGTCCTGGAAGCATCGCACGCGAGACTAATCTTGAGCTTGTAGGAATGGATCTGAAAGGGTAACGCATGTGGACACAAGAGTGCGAACTCGATGCAGAGATGTGTTCGCTAAATTTGTTCTTGAAGGAGAAAAGTTCCTGCCACTATTTCTGATCTTGTGTAAGGATTATGCCGATGGCCTTGACAAGCCCTGACGCCGGGTTGACTGATGACGTGGGGGTCTTGGCATTGACAGGGATATGTCATGGTGCCGAAATCCACATCTGCACCTCAGCTCTCCAGAGTCCAACTTCCCATTGACTACCACCTCGAAACCAGACGCCTAGTATGTCCTTTGGCACTCGTCAGCTGATCCTTGCAGAATCTTCGCTCATCGCCCAGTGCCAATCAGGGTCACTAGAACCAAATGTCGACGAATGATCAAGCTCGACGCCGGATGAAGGTCTCACCAGCACCATACCATTCACTCCTACTGAATCACTGTGTGAAAACAGTCTGATGACGTTCAAGGGTGAGCAAAGTGAAGGGAAACGACAGCAGTAGTAAAGCATTTCTAGCATTTCCAGAGGCCTAAGGAGTAGGGACCCAGTAAGATTTGGAGACGAGCGATCAAGAGATAAAGACATCCTGCTTACGCCACGCGCCATCTCGCTTGCGTTTGGTCAGATGAGAAGGATCAGTGCTTGAAAACGCTAGCGACTAAGATTCAGCAATTTCCGCTTGCCAAGTCTTCGTTTCACAGCTGTGACACCAACACACCAGGCGGAAAAATTGCTCTCCACCACCCACTACGTTCACGACTCACGAGATCACCAATTTATCTCGAGGCAAAGTCATGGAACTCCGGAAATCAAACCTCCCATCAGCTTCCCACCGCATTCTAGATGCCTATAGTGTTATCCCTAACAGCCTACTTTCGAAGCTTTGCATACATGTCAAGATGACGGATACACGATAGAAATCTGCAAAGGCATTATGAACGGATGGTGAATATTATCATGACTGCATGATGTTTGGTTTGCCGCTGGAGCATGGCGTTTGACAGGCAGCCGTTTCCACCCGTCCCGAGGTCATTTCTGGTGGGGCTTGACTGGTGCGTTTCAGTTTTCTTCGAGACCAGACTATCATTCGACAACTCCGAAATCCAGCGGATCGTTTCATGGACGTGCATGTAAGCGATGCCCAAGTGCCATCTAGTCGGGAATGAAGACTCCAAAGTTGCTTGGCTGCGCGACTGAACCAGCCCCATCTCAGCGCCCTGCGGCAGCCAGTTCACCTAAGTGATCCCCAGTTCGTGCTAGCTTTCACGAGATAGATGGGAATTGCTTGGCATCTGAATCGATGCTCCATGCAGCCCAAGCGCTGAGTCTGTCAATCTCCAGGCTTCTGAGCGCCACAGGAAATGGCATAGGTATAAGAGGATCGATCTCTGCATGTTTGGGAGGACAAGCTTGAAGCTGCACTCTCATTTTCTATACGCTCTTTAGCATCCACTCGCTTCGTTCTTTCGATCGTCCATTCGTCTATCTTCTCTTCGTCCATCTTTGAAACATACTCTCAATCTCCAAACAACAGACCAGCCATCAAAATGAAGACCTCTATCGCTCTCGCTCTCGCCGCTGGCAAGCTCGCCGTTGCCCACACCACGTTCCAAAGCTTCGTCATTGACGGAGAGGACCAGGGCCAGCATTTCGCCGTCCAGACCCCGTCCAACGGAAACAACCCTATTCTCGATGTCACATCAACCTCCATGATTTGCAATGGTGGTACAGCTGGTACGGACTTCGTTGAGGTCACAGCTGGGCAGGATATCAAGCTCCAATGGCACCACAATGACGGAGCTTCGACCTCAGGCGATAGCGATGAGCCTATTGCATCTTCTCACAAGGGTCCCGTCATGGTCTACATTGCTCCGTTCGATTCGAACGGTGAGGGCGACGTTTGGGTCAAGCTCCAGGAAGATGGCCTTACTGGCACCACATGGGGGGTTGACAACTTCATCAAGAACGCTGGGCTTATCACTGTCACCGTTCCTGACCTGGCCGAGGGCCAGTATCTCATTCGTCCTGAGATGATTGGTCTCCACGAGGCCGGCACCCAAGGCAAAGCCCAGTTCTACAATGGCTGTGGTCAGATCAAGGTCACTGGTGGCTCAACCACCCTTCCCTCGGGTGTCGACCTAACCAAGGCGTACTCGGCGACCGACCCAGGTGTGCTCTGCAACATCTATAGTGGCACTGTGTCGTGCACTGAGGACGGAAGCGCTGGTTACACAATTCCTGGACCCGCTGTCTGGGACGGTGCTTCAAGCTCGGGCGGCTCGGACTCGGGCTCTGACTCCAGCTCAAGCAGCACCCCTACATCCACCGCCGCGCCCGCATCTTCTGCTGCCGCTACTTCTTCCGCAGCTGCTACCTCTTCCGCCGCCGCCGCCGCCTCCTCTTCCGTGGCCGCTACCCCCACCGGCACATCGCCCTCCGCCACCTCCAGCGCTCCCCAAGCTTCATCCACCGCTGTCGAGAGCGATACTCCCAGCACCACGCTGCCCGAGACCTTCACCATCCAAGAGTTCATCTCTTGGCTCGAGGCTACCACTGGCTCCGCAAATGCCAAGCGCTTTGCGCGCGCCATGGGCCGCCGCGCCCATGCCCGTGATTTCGCCTAAGCGTAGCACTCCCTTCTTCTTGTCATTCTCGGCTTACCTGTACGTGGATGAGTCGAGCTGGAATCTTTGAGAGTATGTTCTTGGATACTAGGCTGAGTTCCTAGAGTTTTTGCAAATGCTGCTGTTGCGGCCGAATCTTCTTCTGTTGTAAATAGCATTGCATTATTGGACGAATGGAATCGAAAAGTTCATATTTTGATTGGATTCTACATGCTGATCTGGGTTGTGCATTTTATGTCTTGTATCCCATTGTTGCTGACTGTGACAGGACTAGGATGCTGCGCACTTATTCCGCATGATGCCTAATCAGGATAATTGGAATGGGCGGACAAAGGCTTCGCAACAATTGATACAGCTCCTGTGAAAGTGAACCGCGTCCCTTCTCTGTAATGGAGATCGAGAACTCGTCGCAATGTAGAGATCCTGATAGAATAGCTCATGCTTCCATTGGCAACATTGTGTGAAGAGTGGAAAGTCTTCGCCGTATTAGGTAGAGCAATGGCTCTAGCTAAAACGGTTAGCACCTCATCAGCGTGGATTTGTGCACAAGCGCTTCTCCTTGCTGCTGAGCGCTGATTTGTAATAGTGTTCGGATAGAATTGACAAGCGCTTCCGGACCTCAGTCATCTTTGCGAACTTGGGTTATAAAATGCGCAAATGACCACATAATAGTAGTAACCCTGCACAGACATTGCCTATTTTGGCCACAGACTTGCCTTAAATGGCCGAGCGTTATTCGATTGCGCATAGAACATCCTTGCGATCCGGATCACCAGGCTCTTTTATTTGACATCTCGTGTACGGATATCTGATCTCTCTTTGATACTGCTATCATAAGCGAAGAACGAGTTTACTCCTATTAGCTCTTTTCCCTAAAATGAATTGGGCCGAGACGGAACCCGGTAAAGCCCAGATGATATTTATACTCCAGTCCACCTCGTTCGCCATCACTGTATCGTCCCGTCAATTCCTCTCCAAAAGTATAGTCTGACACCAACGTCATGGCAGTCCGTAATCCCCTTCTTGTCAAACTTGACAACTTTTACGACACCATAAAGACCTTATCTTCCACCTCGTCTCCGGAAGACCTCGATTCATTCGCAGCCTTCTTCGCCGAAGATTGCATTGCGTTCCTCAAGAGCATGCGCGAGATATCCACACCCAGTATCGGTCGCAACGGAGTCATACAGGACTTCAAAAATCAGCTGAAAGAATACACCGTCCTCGAGAGACGAGAGATCGCGAGTGTTGTCAGCGAAGACGGATCGGTGGTCATCTCTGAGATGGAGCATAGGCTCAATGTCTGTGGGGAGTTGTTGGAAGCTTTCCCGATCACGGCCGTTGTTGTGTTCAATGGCGACGGGCTGATTACGAGCTTCAAACATTTTTGCTGTCTCAGTCCGGTGGTGGAGATTATTCAAAGGAAGACTGGTGCGGGGCCGTACTCGAAGGAGTTTCTTGATTGTTGTGACTGAGCGTTGGAGCAGAGCGTTGCTACTTTAAGTGTAGCATAGAAGAAGGTCAAATGTTGCTATTTGTGTTACCATCAGCATTGGAGCCTAGACGATGTTTTTACCGACAAGTTTGCATAAAGAAAGCTTATTATCGTGGATGGGTGTTGCACGCACTATGTCTGTCAACATCAGCAGACATTGTTTGAACAGAGAGGGTTTTCGAGGGCTATCTGGAATGCCCGTGGGTCCTTCTTCCCTTCATCCTTCTAGTAACAGATCCTTTCGAAGATTCTCTGACATGTTATTCATCGCTACAATATTCTTGCTTCGTCCTGTCAATCGGCTATCAATCGGTCGCCTTCCCTGCCTCCGCTGAACAGCTGGTAACGTTCTCTCTTCCCATCTCGTTTCGACTATCCAATACTGCCCAGGTGGCAAGAACTGTGTCTCAGCTGCCACTATCATCTCAGCTTACCTAGCGTGTCGTCAATTGACTTCATACTGTCCTCATTGCCTTTACGAGGGGCCGCGTATTTATCGAGTCTTGAACCCGTTAATAACCGAAAGGCTTCGTCGGCCTTCGTTAAACCCTATAGAACACTAATAGCGTCGTCCTACAATGTTAGCACGAGCCTATTGAATATGACTCGATTGATAGCGGCTCCTCGTAGTATGAACTCCGGTAAGACTGCGTTTCATCGGTGTCAGATCTGTTCATCGAGCAGCTTTTCCACGCAGCAAGACTCTGGGAAGATAATACGTCTATATTCAAAGACGTTAATGTTGAGCAAAGAGGAAGTAGTGCAGATGCTCGGGGCCGCTGCAATATCGGCTGACCATAGGCCAGTAGCACCGGAGCTAACAAGCTTGGCATCCTAATCTCCAGCTAAGGGTAGCTTCCCACTTCTTTCCGCAGGGCTGTCGCTCAGACATCAGCTCCTAACCCAACAATTCCCTAGGCATCAGATGCAAATTCATTTGCATGTCTACGGGAACCACCAATTAACACCGTTTCCAAGTGTCCTAGTGCAATGTTGACACCGTAGTGCCCAGGGGTTTGGCGTCCCTGCTGTGTGGTTACAGCCGAGGATTTTTAATAAGAGGTATGTGTGCTCGCACAAGGAGATTCCATGGTTGCGATTGCGGCATGGCTGCGATTGCGGGAGATGAGGAACGGAAAAGAGATGGAAGGCGTGGAGACGGGAAACCAAGACGGCTGGGAGGGCTGTTTTCTCCAACATTTCCTGATTGGGTCGTCGCAGTCCGGGCTTCCCTTAGGATCCACCTGGCATCCTTGTCACAATAGTCCGAGGATATCCTTGCAAGACTCACGCGCCTCAGTGAGACTTTTGGGGCATCAATTTTCAAGGAAACAGTGTAATCGTTTGGAGCATGGGCAGGTCCGACGTAGAGCTTCCAATGTCCGTTGAGCCTGCCGGCGCTGGACCAGTGAGAAATGGCCAGGCTGACTTAGTGGCAATTGCGTTGCCAAAAAATAATCGGCCACAAGGAAAAGGGCTGCATGATCAGCTGCAGGGGGCATGAAGAAGCAAAAGCCATGGCGGGATAGGTAAGGCATGGCACTCGACCATCGGATCTTAACCTCTCTAAAGCTTCCACTACCTTCTTTACCCCAAGTAATCGTGTTGCTTTTTTTTTTACCAATATGGACATGTTGACACTAGTAAGTTATCGCGTCCCATCTTCTATCTTCGCACTTGCGCGCGTTATGAATCGTGTCCTCGTGCCTGGTGAGATCATATACTTAAGTGGTCGCGAGCAAACAGCGATGCAGGAAGAATGGCAAGGCAGACAGGTTTTACTCATGCCGAACTAACAGTCACTTCCCGCTGTCGAAAGATACGTTATGTCATTATTGCTTTGACAATCTCGTACATTCTTTGCAATGGTGCGAGGATTGTTCGCATACATCCCAAGTCGTCCCATGCAAAAGGCGGGACGAATACGTCGTCCCGACAAACTACTTACTGTATCGAGTATCTCTAGTCATTTGGAAGTAATGACCATCCAGTTCTGAAACGTGGAAAGTAAGC
The DNA here is from genome assembly GCA_010405375.1 of Lophiostoma macrostomum CBS 122681. Taxonomy (NCBI): domain Eukaryota; kingdom Fungi; phylum Ascomycota; class Dothideomycetes; order Pleosporales; family Lophiostomataceae; genus Lophiostoma; species Lophiostoma macrostomum. The sequence continues at coordinate 89,407 of MU004357.1, read as the reverse complement.
CTCTCTCATGTAAGTTCTACTTCGACTCCATACTACTCTACTTAGATCCTAGTTGGCCAAACACCGCAGACTTCCTGGGCCAATTCATCAAAACCCCTCTAGGGGCCTGGGTCAGACAAAAGTATACATCTTACTGGACCTTTTTAGGACCGTTACACGCGATGTCCCCGCACAATATTCTGCAGACCTCCACCTTCCAGCACATTGCATAATCAGCTCGCTGCGCACCTCATAGTATAAGCCTCAATCCTTCCCCTCTTCCCCTCTGATCCTCCTCATCTCTTTTTGCAAAGACACATACCAGTGTAGCATTTGTGAACGAGCATCGAAGCTGCAACTCTTCACTGACCTACTACATATTCGAGGTCTATCTGCTCCTGGCCTTGGACACCATAGTCTCGCAACCGAAATTTTTTCGCGCTAGAACTTGTGCCACAAAAGTACGTCCGATATTGTGCATTTGCGGTATCTTCGCTGACGAGAAACCTCAAGCAAGACTTGAAGTGGTTACCCATCATGCCTGCTGCCATGCCCGCAATGACAAACCAGACTTGGGCACCAACGCCGATTGCGACCGTGTTGGCCCAGGGTCTGAATGGAGATGCAACAGCCCCAACTATGGTCTTTGGGATATGCGGTATTGTGATTGGAATCATAGGTATCGCAATTGCAATCTTGCAAGTAAACAAGATGAGCAGGAGGGGATGAGGGTGTGTCGGCTAAGGGTGTAGGGGGTTGCAACATTGGTAGCTTTGGTTTCGGAACGCAGGCTTCGAAGAGTGTTGATGGTGGAGGTGGTGTTGAATGCGAACTTAGGAGGACGATGAGCTGAGCTGTCAGTGCAAGTTTTGCCAGATCTTATAGGGAGAGCACTGAAGAAAAAGATCAAAAAATCGGTCCTATCGAAATACTCGATTTCTCGTAAATCAACTCATAGAGATGGCGCGGTATACCAGCTGAAGATGTCATCATCTGTTGGCGTAGCCAAAGGTGCGGAAGCCAATACCAAAACCAGCGTCAACCTGCGATGAGAACGATTGGAACCAATTGCGGGTACCAAAGAATTTGTACCTGTTGCGAAGGGTATCTGCATTCTTTGTCCTTATCACCTTCACACCCACTGAATTGCTCCAAGAGCACGAATGTAGGCCATTTGGTTCATCTCTACACCTCTACAATACGTTCCTCCGCAATTTGAGACTCTGTATCCTCAGGTTCTGTATCGTTGACGTGGTGATATGCCTATAGCGATCAAAGAGGCTGTCAATACAAGCTCCCGAGAGATACATACTGGTAGGGTTGTAGCCGCCAACTCAAACACATCATTGGGAGGTCTTCGACACATCTTCCGATACTGGAGTAGTCCAATAGGTACCCCGAGAAAGGCGAGCAGTAGTCCGAAAACGCCAAACGTGATGGCTTGGATTGAAGATGAATCGGCTGAGCGTGGGGTTGGTGGCATAGCGGATTCTTCGTCGCGATGTAGGGTATCTGAAGCAGATGCGAGTCAAAATAGAAAACAAGAATGAACATGCAACATTGGGATTGATGGGTTGTTTCTGCAAAAGAAAGAGCATGGGGAGGCCGTGAAGCTCAGGGAAGTTGGGAACTTATACTTTGAATCCGCCAATCAAAAGTGTCCGTTCGCCGTTAGGGTGGAGTGTGTAACCTATGGGTCGTGCGGGGATAATCTTGCATTTTCTGTGTAACTGTAACAGGAATAGAACATGATGGCTTTACAACATCCGTCATTACCATCCCGATAAACATCTACACCATTGTTTCTTGGTGGCCTCGCCATCATAAGGACCGCGGATTCTCACCCATGACTCCAATCTGAAGCTCTTACGAGCAAAACTCTACTCCCTCTCTTGGTGTTCTCCGCACAAGCCTCAGGCCCCCAAGCCTAGCCCGACGAAGATTCTACAATAGATCTTTCTTGTCTTTGTCCCTACGACTCCTTTCTCCGAGCCCCTCTCCACGAGGGCTCTTATAATCACCAATAGCGTCCCATTTCATGCCTTGGCCTCGCATCTCGATGGTCACACTAAGTTCTCCAAAGATATCGCAGACGGCAATGTGAGATGTATATTCTACTAGAACTTATCCTAGATATGTTCTATCATGTTTGTCTCGTGGGATAATAGTCATGATAGTCTATGAATCTAAGAAATGCCTCACTATAACACTGTAAAATTGAGGACTCATGTCGATACTAAGCACTGAAGTAACCCTGACGACTTGCGTGTCCTCACAGCCGTACGTGGTCCGTTCATTCAAGTGATACTTCGTGCCAAGACTCTCGTATAAGAGGAGATTGTGATGGCGGGGAGACTGGCTCACATGCTCTCACTTCTCCTACGTCGAGATGATAGAGATGTGTTTTCTGGAGAGTTATCAAGGTGACAGGAGACTAATGAGTGTTCATCCTTACAGACTCTTCTCGTTCAGCAGAGCTCACCCATGCCAGATCTGATGATTCGCGATATCACACAAGCCTCAAAATAACATCATGATCAGCATGTCAGCATTGTCATATCGTCTATATACACATCGACTCATCAACCCCACCATCTCCCCCTACCACACCTTCCTAACCTCCCCCTCCCTCACCCCCCTCCTCCCCTTCTGCGCATAAAACTCGCCAACCCACTGCACTATATTTGCCGTCTCCTCATCCGCAATCCTCTTCGCATCCTCATTGACCGCCCAATTCGGCCCATACAAATCACTACAATGCGTCCCATGCTTCAAGTACCTCACCGGCAGCTCCGGCGTACTCTGCAGCGGTCCACCCGGCCTAAATTTGCTACTCAGCGTACTATCCCGCCACGGATCCCACTCGCCATTCGTCATCATCAACCGCGTCGTGTTATCCGGTCCCTCGAACCAACCGCCCGTATACTCATTCACGTCTTCCGCGCGCTTGCCCTTCGCAATGCCGTACTCGGGCTCGGGGAACCAGAGCGGGCACTGCGATCTCCAGTAGTCTGCCGTGACGAGGCGGGACACGAGCGTGGTGCGGTTCGCGGGCGCCCCGTCTTGCCAGTACTCGAAGGGCTCGTTGCACAGCATCCAGTTCCACTGCCGGTTCCCCACGTTCTGCACGCTGAGGTCTTTGTAGATGGGGTTGGAGCCGTTGAGCGCTTGCAGGCAGTCCGTGTTGTACTCGCCTGTGAAGCCGTAGTTCGCGCAGTAGCCCGGGAGTTCGAGCTCAGTGAACCATTTTGCGTAGCCGTTCAAAGCTTTGGTTAGCCCGACGCCGGATGGGCCCGGGACGGCTGTGTTGTTGGTCGCGTTGGGAAATTGGTTCTCGATGTAATCGCAGAAACGGTAGTACGGGGTGTAGCCGAGGGTAGTCGTGGAGTAGAATTGCCCGGATTGCCATGTCCAGGGCCCGTTCTCGATTGCGGCGGCGAAGTCGGCGTCTTCGAGGTCGTCGAGCAGGAATTTGGCCTTCAGCGCAGCCTTATCCGAGTCGGAACCTGTTGTGAGGGTGGTGTCGATGTAGTTGATCACCGTGTTGAGGTCGGCAGAACAGTTTGCGGGGGTGGCTTCTTCTACGGGGACGAAGTATTGCCAGAAATCGCCAATCGCTTCCACCACGCCGGAGGTGCCGTAGTAGGCCCAGAAGGTACCGGGGTCTTTGACCGCGATCCAGCCAGCCAGCGCGCCGGGATACGAGCCACCCGTGTATATCCAGGGTGCTTTCTTGGCGTTGCTGGAGTTGGTCTTGTCGAAGGGGGCATCGAAGTGGTTGGCAAAATAGGTATTATCCTTGATCGAGTTGTCAAGCGTGAGATATTGCAGGTTTTCGACTGTCAGTTCATCGTAGGGTGAAGATTCGCCCCAGTACCGATGCTCCATGATTACGACAGCGGCCCCGAGTGCCTCAGCGAATTTGCCGGTTAAACGCTTGTTGCCTGTGTAGGTTACATTGAACAAATCGGCAGCCTGCTCGCCCGGATTGACAAAGACAATTGGTGAACCGGGACCTTTCCAGAACTGCGCTCCGTACCAGTATCTTTGCGAGAACGTTCCGAGCGACGGGTCGCTGTGATCGATCAATTGATCAAACGTACCCCAGCCTGAAGTACTGTTCCCGCCAACGAAGACGGTGTCTTCTTCATCGATTGGACCAACCTGCATGCCCGAGAAATGCCGGTGGAAACTGGCCGAGGAGCCAGCTACCAGCAGAAGCTGGAGGGCCGCCTTGATGGAAACCATTGCGGCAATTACTCTGATTGCAACAACCCCACTGTGCTGAAAACAGACCTAAGCCGCGAGGTCTCCGGCGAGCGATTGCGATTGTCGGAGTCGGAGTCGAACTGCAACTCGTGTGAGTGTAGGAGGAAGGGAGCAGTAGGACCTCGACCGGCAGGAGTAAGCTCCAAGTGCAATGGGCACCCATGCTTTATATAACTTCCTTCGTGCACCGCTTGCTGTTACATCGTGTGCAGCTTATCTCCCGGTTGAAGCGCTCGGTCGCGTGGCGATCAACTATATGACCTTCCATTCTGGAGGTGAATGCGCAGGTCGCACGTCAAGGCTGTGCCCATTCGCCGGGTACTTAGATGACGGACTAGGATATTGATTGGATGTCCTGCCTATTCTGGTTAAGGCGGGATGAACAAGCTCCGCAGCATGATGCCAAGCGTGGCGAACGCGAAGAGAACCAAATAAGAATACTTATGATCCATGCGCGCGGGGGTGCCTTGCGTGCTTGCTCAAATTGATGAGTACCGACGTCGTGGTCGAAGATGAGATGCCTGCGGGAAGAGAGTTGCGAGAAAGTGCAAGTCTTCAGGTACCACTGAGGTCTCAAGGGATGTTCTGGTTGACCGCGATGTACATCCACGACAAGAGGCTTGTTTAAGCTATGCCTTGCCCTTTCAGACTGACTTCAGGTACTGTTGCTTCGCCAGCTGTTGCTTGCTGAACCGGAAGATCGATCGATACGCCTGTGGTAGGTTCTCAACGTCGCGAGTCTTTTTCGCTGGAGCACGCGCGTCTGGATCTGCAGCACTCGTGTCTGGCTTCGCTGTCGGCTGGGCCCCGGAATCCTCAGGCGCGTCGGTCATCTCGAAGTCGTACCACGCGCATACGAGGATATCTGCAGCCAGTATTAATCGGGCCATATCCAGAAGGCTCGCTTCGACGTTGTGAGACGCATTTTGAAGGGCACTACAAAGGATACCAAAGGCCGATAAAACCTCTTAGCGCCTAGTGATATGTGACTCGATAGATAGGCGCTCCTCGTAGGTCACAGAAGCCTCGCTGAGCTAGACGCGCATCACCAGTCACCAGTGGTGGAGCTTGATTTTCAGCATCGTCCTCCGACTGTTGTTGGTGCTGAGAGTACCAGCGATAGCGATAGCGATAAAGGCGACGCTCTCCAACACAAGAGAGGTCATGGAATGAGACAACCCAGCCTGTGCAGAACACAGTCTTGAGGAACCCCCCCTCAGGACCAAGTTAATGGCTCTTCAAAGGGAAGGATCTGATGTTCGCCCTCAAGCGAGTAGCGATGAAAACATCTTGATAAAAACGACGCTCTCTAACTTAAAAGAGGTCGTGGTCCGAGAGAACCCAGACTGCGCAGAACGCAGTCTTAGGCACTCCCCTACAGAACCAAACTGTGCAGAACACAGTCCTGAGAACTCCCCAGCGAGACGCAAGTCAATGGCCCCGGATGAGCTTGTAGAGATCTACGAAACTCGGGCTTGAATCTGTGCGGGACACAGACTCGGGTGGTGGTGTTGTGGTGGACACTGGAGAAGAGAAGAAGGAAGGAAGAATGGAGGGGAAGGAGCAAGAGGTGTTGTTTGCGAGCTGCGGGGCGAGCTAAGCTCGGACCACCGCGTTGGGGAGTGAAAGAGTGAAAGTGAAAGCTAGTCCGGCGGCTTCTGACGCACGAAGCACGCGCGAAGCACGCGAGGCCTGACATTACTCTTGATACCCTCCCCACTGTCTATAGTAAAGCGTGTGCAAATACGCCGAACACCAAAAGCCAAAGCCTGAATGTTGATAAGTAGAAGGAAACCCATTCGCGTCCGTTCACAGTCATATCATAGAGGATCCTGGAGCACCTCGCTCATCCATCGTCCCACAGCCACGAGCGCCATTCTTTCCCCTTCACTGCCCGCACCCGACAAATTATCCACAATCCCCATATCCATCGCCAATTGTACGAGGCGCTCACCAACCTCCCTCTCTGCATCCGATCCCAATAAATCAGCAAGCCTATCGAGCTCCCCCAGAACATCTCCATCAAAGAAGCGGAGTATCGAATCGCCATCAACATGATAACCTCGCGTATGCGGCCTTTCTTTGTCCGGGTCAACATCGCGCAGTTTGACCACAGCTCGTTTGGCATTCGAGTTCGTTGTCGAGCTGCTAGACAACGATGGGGCTGCGGGCGAGCTTGACCCTTGGAGCAACATACTCAAAGCACTCGTCTTGCCCTTTCCACTTTCGCTTTTTCTTTCAACGACACTGCGTCGGTTCATCTCCTCTCTGCTGTTCCTGATCTGTATCAAGTTTTGTATGAGCTTCAACAGCTTTGTAGCATTCTCATCTAGTATACTGAAAGCGTACACAGTGCCATCGGAACAGCTGCCAATGACATCATCGACAAGGATTCCTGGATAAGCTTGGTTGTTTGTAGGGCGACGCCATGGTGGCCTAATCTGTCCGCGCTGCAGCCGCGTCACAGATCGTGGCAGTGTGGCCTCGAATAGCGTTGATGCATCAGATCTGAGGTACCTAGCGGAATGGTCCGGTGGATGCAATAGGGCTGAGAGCTGGCAAGTTTTGTCGGCTATGAGAACTATGGTCGCCTCTGTCGTTAACGGAGCGAGCTGTGAAGATAAAGTCGCCACAGGTGTATCAATCTCCATACGATCGAGATCATCATTCGCTTCTCTTGGAGCCTCCTCCAAAGCCGAGTTGGATGTTTCAGCAGGTATGGCGAGTGGTATGACACAGTGGTGAGCGGTATTGCGCTGACGGCTATCGGTGAATACTTGTACGAAATCCGGCGGACGACCAATGACTGGATCGGCGGGAACGTATTGATAGCAAAGGTGCGAGTGCCCGGATGTTGACACGTATAGAAAGGGTTTCGAGATGGAAAGGTGTACTGAGGGAGAAGGGAGGTCTACATGCGCTCTCTTCGACCATCTGGAATTTGAATTAGTAGGATGAGATCGCAAGGAGCTGAAATCCACACTTACTTCATATTCTCTTTTTCGTATTCTTCCAACACCATAGTGGTGCCGAAAATAGTGACCAGATGCATGTCATCGTAAAGTGCCATGCACCGAACCGGTCCATTGTAGACTTTCTCTTTCTTGAGGACAAACTTAGAATCATCCGCAATTTGCAGAAAGAGTCGACGTCCAGTATCTTGACCCGAGGCCACGGTGATAGATGTTGCGACATAGATGAAATGATGCGGTCGGTTTTTATGATCCGTGACGATCCACTCAAAGATGGACGACACTCGCTCGTAACTCTTCAGCGGGAATTCTGCGACTAGAAGAGGATTCTTGGCTTCTGTATCGGCTTCTTGCTTGATCTCAACCTCATGTTCAGCGACATGTAGTAACTGAAGACTTGCTCTCACAGAACGATACCCGTTTGGGGGCCCTCGTTCTTCCTTGGGCTCAGTAGTTGCGACAATCAACTTCCGTAATTTGTCCGAGTACGCCATCTTCTGTGGTGTGGCATTAGTGATTAACTTCCGTGGGATAGCTTTGCTCCATGGGCAGCCTCGGGGATATGGAAATCCAGTCTCGTGATCCAACTTGGCCAGGAGTAATCTATCTCCGGAGACCGCGAAAAGAAGCCCGCCAAGCCCTCCATCCACATGCTCGTCCTCAATGCCGAAAGGGAGCTGATGCCATGCTGAGATTGGAGCTTGTTGGTAGTGCCTCTTCTCGCCCTCCTCGAACCAAATTGACATTATGCCTACATTCGAAGTTTCGTTACGCGGGCATCGGATTAAGCAAAAGTCTGCGTCGCACGCGGCGAGCGCAGTGGACGGATTTGTAGCACTGCAGGTGATTTTAACGGAGGTGTTGCCCATCCTGACACATTCTGCAGACGCTATTTCAATGCCTGTACAAGTCAGCAGTCCATTTTAAATGATGTTGCTGAGGGTAAGTCCAACCTGATGGGGAAACAGAGAGACGCAGCCAGATCAACATTCCATTACGCGCCCCACAGGCGATGACTCTTTGGGTTCCTTCACACAACAAGACAGCACTATCACAGACAGCTCGTAGTCCCCTTCCTTGTAGATCACGTTCACACATGAGCCGCAATCCAGAGGAATGTATCGTGAAAACCAACACAGACGCGTTAGACAGACCAACAAAGACGTGAGTCACGCCATCGATCAAGATCAACTCAAGGCATGTCGGATCGCAGGCGAGGGGAAGCGGGTCTGACGAGCTGAGAGACCCGTCATCGTTGACCAGCAGCACTCGAAGAGTTGGTTGAGTCCCCTCGCGGGAGGCGACGGCGATGTGTTTGGCGTCTTTGGAAGTTGCGGCGGAGAGGAGGGCAGTTGGGAATTGATAAGCGTTGACTTTTCTTAACATCGGACGACTCAGAATCCTAGCTTCAGTCTGGGTGATCTGGACGGCAAGGCGGTCCGACAAGGTGCACGCTGACATTGTTACATGGCTGAGCACGTCAGTTGAGCCTTGCGGGCTTTCGTCAGAGATTTGTTCGACATCCCAGCCCTCGTGCGTGCGACTAATGCGTAGTAACAAACTCTCCGGAGGCAGGTTGACGAGCAAGACAGCGTAAGACTGCATGACTTGCCGGCCGTCGATCTCAGACGCCTCGCATCCGTGGTCGAGGACTGAGAGGCCGGTGCATCCCTTCATTCCTCCTGAGTAATCATCGACAAGTGCTCTGACTCCACGTCTCAATTCGGATATTGAGCCGTGAGGAGCTCTACCGTTGCTGATAAAGATACTATCTCGCTCTCGTTCGAATGGATAGCGTAACCCTGCAAGTCGAGTCACTACCAAGTCACTAATCGGAATCCAATTGGGTATCGTCTCCACAAGAGCAATCTCGTTGTTTGTAAGATATGGCAGATTGTATCCTTCGCAAACCCATGAGCCAATCTTGGACAGACAACCGTCACTTGTTGTTCCTGCTGCAACAAGCACATCGGGTTGAAGGCGATTCAGAGGACCAGCATCGACATCGAGGCTTGCAAAAGCTTGGTCAACCGGATGGGAGAATTGGCCGGCGTCATACAACACTGGCATCCTCGAATGATCGGACACGTCAATGTAGAGCACCTTGCCATCTTCTCGAGCTATGTAGAAAGACTCGTATGGGTATTCGTCGTTGCGCGCGACTCTTTTCCACTGGACCCAGCGAGGCTGTTTTGTTCCATCTCCAGATCGAAGTGGCGTCAGATCGTTGGAGGCAATGTTGACTCGGTATTGCTTGATCGTCCCGGAGAGAACTTGAGTACAGGTGGTTATATGTCGGTCGCAAACGAGGAGGAAGTCAGGAGTACGGCTGAGAGGTACTAGTAGTGAAGGTGTGTGATCCTCTATGATACTTAGCAATTGTGACGCGGCGGTCAGCAAAGACGAAAGAGCAAAAGTAGAGACGGACCGCTTACCAAGATCCACGGCGACGCGTTCTACTCGAGCAGTCACCGTAGCCAGGTCGCATCGAGCGTCCCAGTCATAGCAAGTCACTTTCAGTCTCCCGGCATGAGCAATGACAAAGACCAGGATGACATGGTTATCATCCTTGCCAAGACCGGGAGAAAGAAACTCCATAAACATGGCGCGCCCTTGTATCGGGAGTATCCTCTCGTCGGTTATGGGGACATCGTCACATCCCGAGCGGAGTCCATCCCGCCATGTTTCCAAGTCCTTGGTGGCATAAAGGACGAACTGGCCCTCCGAAGCGGCAACAGCGATTGCACGGCAACGCGGATCGATGGCCAGAAGAGCCCCGGGTCGATCAAAGCTAGATGTGCCGCTTGGAAGACGGACTGTCTTGTGGCAAAAGTCCACACGGCCAGACAAGGCTTGTCGCGCCCACAAGAACATGAGGTATCTCGAGCTGAGGGTGAGTACGATGATCTCAGCAGGGAGTGCATCGACCTCCTCTCCGCTTGCAGACCTTCTGTGGGCATGCACATCTTTCCGTTGCCAAACCAGCCCATGGTCCAGCATCTTCTCGTCCTTCCTAGTCCTGCCAAACACTCTCGCTGCGAGTATTTGACTTCCAACATCATGCTTCGAGGTAATGGGGCGGAGCGAGCCATTGCCCCGGACTTCTTTGAGGTGGACCGAGTCTTCGCCTATGAAGACGACATCGTTGAGCTTCTTGTGTCGGATGTTCGCAGGCAGAATGAATTTGACGTATGGACTATCGAACAAAGTCCTCGACAAGATACCGAGTCGGGGTATCCGGGGCCTCTGCGTCGTTTCTGGCTCTCGAAGCTCTTTTGCCTCCTTCTGCTGGGCTCGAGCCATAATCTCGTATACATCGACAGGTCGCGAGACCCATTCCCCGTTGATGTACTGCGAGTTCTGGAGTTGGTTTGCCATCGCGGGGTTTGTGGAGAGGAAGAAAAAGTGAAGTTGGTAGGATGAGAAGAATTGCAGGCCAGGTGGTAGCAAGGCGGTCCCGCGGACAAAGTTTGGCCCAGATCAACAGTGTGCTGAATTGCTATGCGAGGGTCTAGCTCGCGCTAACGAAGAGGATCTGATAGCACAAATTTGAGGATGGAAGATGATGTCTCCAACATATTGTTGCCTGACGGGAGCTGGTGGGGTATCAGACGTATGCGGGACATGTAGCGGGTGACTGCACGTCAGCCACGGGAAAACAGAGAGAATGCAGAATAAGGCAGGAGGGGCGGTGCTTGCGGGACGGGACGAAGCACAGTCAGTGAATGAAACAAGACAAGCTTCTAATCATGGCCCCCAGTAGATAAGTTGAAGAGAGTTTGAGCCTTGTCAGGATGTGCCTTGACCAGCTGCGAGACTGTTATGCCAATAGTGCGGCAGATTGAGGCTATATACCGGAAGCACTATAGGGTGAAGGGCATGCAGATGCGGCACATTGGCAGGTAGAGGCGCGATCTCGTTACCTCACCCCAGTCGAATCTGAAGAGATGCAGCTTGCAGCAACCTCGGAAGCAGATGACGGCGACCGCGTATTGGTGGGCGACTGTGACTCAGGACGTCGTCTGCAGGTGAAGGACAATTTGTGGATTACAAGCCTGGAATGGAGGCCGGGCTCTGCGTCTCGTTGGATGCGGGCACTGTGACTTGCAGCCGCGTGGAAGATTCCCGGTACTCGGCGCGCGGACGGGACGGGGGGAAGCACTGCGGCCGGGAAGCCGTAGAGCAGCGGGGCCTATGAAGCGACGCGACCAGCGTAGGCAACGGCTCAGCTTGCCATGCAAAACTGGAATGCAGATGTGTTTCGGGGCTGATGGCGACAAGAACATGTGCAGCCCTGGAGGTGTTGCGCATGTATGGTCGGCTCACAAGCTGCTAGTCCGGATTGGGATGGGCCTGGTCCATGAGGATGGGAAGGAGCGATGAACAAGACCAGCCGAGCAGACGAAGGTCAACAACAACCTATTGGAAGAAGTGCTTCAATCTGCTGCCATGGGCATGCTCTCCCACGGCGTGCATGCAGCCCACGAGCTTCTGCGCGATATGCGCAGTGTCCCGCAGCAAGGTTGGCGGCGGATGTAGGCGCTAGCTCGAGCGCGAGCTGCATGCCGCGGCAGTCACGCCGTTTCGCGTCTGCCACGACTGCTTGCCTGTGTGCTTGACGACATGGGCGACAAGATAACGGCCAGGTCTTTCGCACCCAACATTGGAGCACCACATTACTATCGCTATCAGAGCCAATTGCGCCTCCGCTGTTTCAGGCTGCGATAGACGGCCTCCAAAGCATGCGCCGCTGCCATGGCCTCGCGCATGTTGTCCCGCTCAGCGAGCTCCGCGAGCGTTCCCCTCGATGCCTCGTCGACCAAGGAAGCACCCGCCCTCGACGCCGCCACTGCTGAGAAGACGGTGCAGATCATGGCAGCTTGCCACGACCGCCGCCTCAGCAGTCTGGCGGACCTTGCGACTAGCACCCGCGGCCTGGTCAGCGACACCCTGCGTCGCACCGCCTGTATGCTCGTATACCTACAGCACCCCTCGTCTCTCGCGATAACTCATGTAGCTAGGGCCCATACTGCTCGGGTGTGCCGACGGTAGCTCCGGCGATCCCAAGAGCCACCCGCCGTGGGGGACGCTGGCCCCCCACCGCGACGAGGAGCAGGTCGCAAAGGACGTCAACCGGGCCTTTGTGCACTACCCTAGAGGTAACATCGTATGCTTCTGCTACCTGCGGGCACGCTCACTGACAGGCGCCTAGAGAGCGACCGCCAGCTAGACAAGCGGCGAGAGGAGCTGTCCTCTGTGATAGTCGAGGTCCTGCGCCGCCACCCCGCCCTGTGCTACTTCCAAGGCTACCACGATATCGTCCAGGTTCTGTACCTCGTGCTGGGAGCGCAGGACGCGGCACCAGCAGTCACCCGCCTTAGCCTCCTGCGAATCCGCGACTACATGCTCCCTACTCTCGAGCCTGCCCTGCGCCACCTCGAACTGCTGCCGGCCATCATACGAGCTGAGGACCCGATCTTGTACGACCACCTCCCCACGATCCAGCCCAACTACGCATTGGGCGCCACCCTGACCCTATTTTCGCACGTTATAGAGAGCTATGGCGATATCACGAGACTGTTTGACTTCTTCTTGGCTACTGATACCGTGATACCCGTCTACCTCTTCGCTGTTATGGTCATGTCGCGGAGAGATGAGCTCATGGAGTTGGACAAAGACGAGGACGAGGCCATCTTCCACGTCACGCTTGGCAAACTGCCCCAGCCGTTTGATCTCGAAGCTCGGATAGCCCAGACCTTGAAGCTGTACGAGAAGCTCCCCCCGCAGTCACTGCGTTGGCCATGGTGGAAGATCTCGGCCTCGAGTGCTCTCAAAGCTACCAGCACGCCCCTCAGTGTATCGAGTACCTCTTTAGACGTTGCTCAAGCGCTCTTTCAAAAGCAGGAGCGGGAGGTCCAGTTGAAGATGGCATACGAAAAGATGGTGTTTACCATGAGACGCTTCAAGCTGCACGCATACCGCTATAGGAGACCGGGCACCTATGGTCTAGCCATTGCCGTTGGCGTATATGCCCTCTGGGTTGGTAGGAATGGGAACATGAACTACGGCCGGTTTATGACCATCGGTGCTTTTAGCGACGCGCTGAGGAGCTTTTTCAACTTTTTTGTATAAATAGGAATACCCACGCCTTTGGTTTTCGGAGTCTCGGAAAAGGAAAGGGAAAAAGTTTTAAAAAGAAAAGGGACGCTTGTCCCTGATCTGCTTCGCAATTAGAAGAGTTCACTGCCGGCATTCACACTCGGGCATTGGCAGATGAGTGGATCTGGTATTGAGCTTGTATGCGGACCCAAGTCTATGAGTCTACCTACGACGTCTTACCATTGAACTGGTTGTATTACGAGGTTTCACCCCCTCGAGCTACACTTTAAAATACGATATAGAGAACGAATCATAGACAGCTAGAGGCCTTTCAGAGTGTAAGCAACAGTCAAAGGACATCCTTCCGAAATTCTCAATTCGACGATCATCTCTTTCTCAAGCTCTTACTTACTCCAGGTACGTTGTTCCTACACCTTCCAAAGCGCCGTAGTCGCCTGTCAACCTTCACTGTGCATAGTCACAGCTAAAATAGCTAACCTTGCCACACTATCAGACAGCCGGGCGCGCACGGACTAATATTGAGACATCCGCGATATTCTTAGTCTGAAAGCTGACTGGTGTGGATCGCTATCCTCGATTCATCTGGTGGTGTTGTACTTACCAAACCCAGGTAGGTATCAAATTCCTCAACGCGACAAAGCACTTGGACACAAGTATACCAAACAAGAAAAGCTCCCGCAGATCCACATATCGCTCCCCCAATATAACTATCCAGAATGTTTGCTGCGACATGCCAATGGCATCCTTCGTTGTCCCTGCACCTATGCCCTTGCTCTCGTTGCATCCAACACACAATGTACCGTTTCTCTCTCGCACGGCCTGTCCGCCAACCCAGTCATTCGCCCATGAGATCTTTCGCAGTTTACCGGGTTCTTCAGATGTCCGGATACTTAAGATCCGCTCACTTGCTCATCCCTGCCTAATCTCTTCCTCCTACACGGTCGACCTCCGCACCTTGAGCCAGATTGGGTCCGCTTGAAACGAAAATTCCGCGCTGTCAAATCCTTCGAATACTTTCATCATGAAACCCCTCTCTCTATTGCTCCTGCCATTGACTGCCGCTCTAGTAGCTCCCCACCCCAATGCCCAGTCGTCCGTCGTGGATTCACGTTCAACCCTCCTTGCTAGATCCGTAGACCAGGTCGCTGGATGCCCAGAAGATTGTTATGCGGGGTTTCTCCAGTGCCTCATGGTAAGTCCAAGTTTAATTCCATACCAACCTTCTCTTCACTTGCCAGGGTGTAAGAGGGGAGGCCTGTGCGCTGTTAATGCCCTATCAGGACGGAAACAGCCAGCAAACATGCTTCCAAGACGTGTGTGGACCGCAGGATCCGGGTCAGGTAAGTACAATCCAGATTACCAGCTGCGCTTTACGTTTGGGAACGTTGAGAGGGCGAGAGAAAGATCTCTCTCGATTTGATCTGCTTATAATCGAATTATTCAATAGTGCGAAGGCAATTGCCCCCTGTGTCACTACTGCTGCTGGTCTTCGGGCACACTAGCACTCGTGGATGAGAGATTGCAGGTCGTCGGGCCTCGCACCGCTCCATCCCCAAAACAACATCAAAAGAAACGCGAGATTGCACCTATCGATGGCGGCGAGCAGAGCTGTCAATATGGCTGCCCGTCCAAATGCGATGTTTTCAAGCGCCCGTGCCTCCACGTATGCCTTCCTTGAGGATCTGGTAGGGAAGGTACGGAGGCTCACTGTGAACAGAAGCAAGGCTATGCCGGGATATTCTGTCGACCGTTTGTCTGCAAGGAACATCCCGACGTAGGTATTTGTATTATTTCTGGATCTGAAAGCTGCGCTAATATCCACTGCAAGTGCTCTGAAGCTGAAGGTGCCTGCTGTGGCCTCGATTGCCCTACCCCAGAAGCCGAGGCCCAGGTGAAACGCAGCGTCGACGACGAGCTATCCGATGCTCGAACGCAGATCTCTGCACTCGATACTTCACCTCTCAAGCCTGGAACCGATGCAGAGCTTTCCAAAGATGCAACGAAAGACCAGCGTATTCATGATGCCAAGCGTCACGAAGTGCTTGCACCCACCAGAGTAGATTCTCCCAGCTTGTCCCTCGAGGCTCGAGAAAAATGTCCTGAATGGTGCGGGAAATTGATCGAGACATCATGTATCGACTTTTGGGTATGTATACTACGACTCACAATACGTTCACTTAAGCACTGACACCCTTGAAGGGCATGTGGGATTTCTGCGTCGACAAGTGTAAGCACACGACTGCTCGCCACGTAACACTCGTGGATAGCTGCCTCTTCACCTGACTCCATTTGTGAAATGCTACCCGCGTAGCACCGTACCCACTCTCCTCTTACCTGCAGAACCCTGCTAACATATTCCCGCAATCCCTAGGCGTAAGAGACACATGTGCAAACGGCCCCTTCATATCAGACAACGTAAATTCCTCCCGCCCCCCTCCGAGCCCATCCTATAGAGCGACTACCTGCTAATCATTTATATAGTGCTGGAAGGAAAACTGCAAAGACCATTCCATCTGCTACAAAGGCGGTATCAAACCTTCCTGGAGCATCCACATGGACCCACCACCACCCATCGAGACCCATGGAGACGAGATGGCGCCGTGTCGGAACTACGGCATGGTGACTGGTCTGAACGGTCTGACGGGAGGGACGGGTATGACGGCGACGCAGGACATCATCATGTGTCCGGAGGTGTGTAGTAGGGATTGTGGACGTTGTGCTACGGTATGTATATTCACCCGCTTTGATGATGCGATACGATATGAGAGGGGAGAGACGAGGGAAGAGAGGAGTTACCTGCTGATGCAAATTGCAGAATTGGAAACTGCCGCCCGCGTTCTGTAGTGAGGTGGTCTGTCCTAGCTGTGCCAACGTACGTCTTCCCACCCTAGCCCTAGACGTTTTGGGTATGTTGGATGTTCTGCTGATCGCATCGGGAACTCTAGTGCGGTATCCAGTCTTGCGATACATACTGCAGCAACGGACAACATGTTATCGAACCGAACCGCGTGCGGAAACGCATAGATGCTCTCGTGAACCCTGAGACGACGACAAAACCTGATGCAGAGGTTCCAATCAAGCAGCGACGAGAAATCGAAGCGATGGACAAGCGGAACCACGCAAATTCCAAAGTGGTCGAGATCGCACAGCCGACGCCCGATACGGTCAAGAGAAGCTCACCACCTGCAGTGTAGAAAGTGCTGATCTGTTCTTCGTCAGAAGCTCCTGCTCTGGAAGTTGCATGTTGCGGATGGTAAACAAGTTTTTGTCAAGGTCAAGATGCTCGATGGATGCCAGAAAAGTTATGTGTATTTGGAGAACGTGTAGCTGCCAGCTAATGCCTGCTGCCTAGTACCGTCTCCACCATGACGCCATCATCTATCATATCGTACAGTCGTGACACAGCTAACACAGAACAGCCTGCTGCCCTGCCCCCCTGTGCCTAAGTCTACACCTCTCATGCAAAACTTCATAGCCATCACTGCCATCTGATCCCATCCTTCCATACCTTCCCTGTCCTCCTCCACCACCATTCCCACAAACCCTCCCTACTCAACCCGTCCCGACTCATACCCCGTCGCAACCCCCTCCCCCTTCACCTCCCCCATCCACCCCGCACTATAAACATGTTTCATATCCTGCTCACTCCAACTCTGCTGCCTACCCAACATGCCCAGGCTCAGCCCCCTGCCCCTTGCCTTCTTAACCGCCTCCTGCTGCCCCTGTCCAATCCCCGGGTTCAACGGCACAACGCCCTGCTTGGGGTCGATGCTGTCCAGGACTGCGGGGAAGGGGGAGGGCGTTGCGGATGTGGGTGAGGCTATGCCAGTGCCAGTGCCGGCGCCAGACGTAGAAGTGGTAGTGGTGGTGGTGGACTCATCCGTGCGGCTCAGTCTCGTCTCCAGCGATACATCACTCGACACAGAATCCTGCCCCAGCGCCTCTAGTCGCGCTTTCTCGTAATTCGTGCTAGACGTGCGCAGGGGGCCTGCGGGGCGGCGATACGAGCGTTGCGCTTCTGTCAGCTTGTCTGCAGAGTCGGAGCCTGGGGGGAAGCTGCTGGAGCCGTTTCCGCCATATGCGAGGGGCGTTGTTGGCGCTGCGGAGTCGGTCTGCGCGATGGTGTTGTGCGTCAGAGCGGCTTCGGCTTCGGTGCGTGTGTTCGGTGTTAGGGCGGAGGGCGTGCCGGGGGTGAAGGTGCCGGTGGAGGGTGGCAGGAGGGTGGATGTTGCGTCGCCCATTGTGAGGTTGTTTGTTTGTGGGAGTGGGTGGCGTGTGGAGTAGGATTGGGGTTTGTGGTTTGAAGGTGCAGTGTTGTAGTGTGGAATCGCAGTGCGAATCAATCTGCATGCAAGTCCTGGAGGTAGGGAATGTAGCTGGAGCTTTTCAGGGTTCTGTATGGGGGCGTTCAGGGTCCTGAGATGCTGCGACGTCATTGAGGGGCGTATATGGCGCTAGGCCGCTTTCGGTTGGGTCGTTGTCGATGGCAGCTGCTTCTAGATGAGGCTCTGGCGATCAATGCGGTCACATCGAGATGAGCCTGTGGAAAGGGCAGCGTGACTGCAGATGAAGGATTGTCTAGGGAGGGGTGATGCTGAGAATGCAAGGGGCAGAGTGATGGGCCAAGGGATCATCGAAGGCATCACCTGGTGGAAGACGGGGCATCTTGAATGGTGTTAATTCGAGAAGGGACGAATCAATCTTGATTGATTGATGACTTGATGTTTAAAGTACAGAGAAGCGTTTCGGCTGCTAGAGAAATGGGTGATGCAATGGAAATGCAGTTTACTCTTGCCTGCGAATAACAATAGAAGGTCGTGGAATGGAGTTGAATGATTGATAACAAAGTAGTGGGTTCTATTCAACGAAGTCAAAAGCCGGAGGGGTTTCTGGAAGTCACTGATTCGCGTGCCGAGATCACAAAGGAGCTGATATAATTCGATTCAGATCAGCATTGTGATATGGAATACGCCATGGGCAAAAGTCATACCGCGGAGCACGAGTAGAGCTATTTAAGCGAAGTACACTGTGTGGAGATATTAGCTGCCGTCCGCGAGCACGGCGCTCAATGGTGGTACCCAGGCAAAACGTTCGCAAGCTCACATGCTCTGCCCGAGTCCTTTCGAACGACATTTGACACAGTATACACCAAACCGCCAAGTGATGGAAGAGTGTACCCCGCCAGGTACTCCTTGGTCTTTTGCGAACCAGAACCTCGCGGCCTGCCGTCGCACGCTTCACTGCCCTGGATGCGGTCTGCTTTTTGCCCTGCCACGTCAATGATCGTTGACCGGAAAGTGCTGCATGTACGCGAATCCGATGCACAAGAGGGCACTCTCCGCTCTTCTCATTGGTATCTGGTGAGCCTCAATGTAAGATTGCTGCCGTGCTGGGGCGCACTCGTCCAATAGGAGACTGCAAAGGTGCCCTTTTCGCTAGTGTGAAGGGCGCACAGTTCCAATCAGTGTTGTCCGGGCGAAGAGGGCACAGCTGAGAGAAAAGGAAGGACTGCGTCGGTTGAGATGCAGGTGGTCCCGAGGCTGAGTTGGAAACGCCGGAATGGGAAGGTGAATTACAGCGGCTGATGTAGATACCTTGTGCATATGCGAAGATGAGAGAGCTATACGAACAACGTAGTTGAAATCTGACGTTGTGGGAAGAGTTAATCAAAGGCGAACGGTTGGCACTGGAACAAAGCTAGTCCAAGGATGGGTTAGCGCGTATTGCTTCTCCAACGTCCTCCAAGGTTGACCTGGGCTTCTCAATGGGTCGGGGTATTTCACTGTCCCACAGATCAAGTACGAGAGACGGTAACGACTGGCTCGATAGCTATCTAATACAGAAGGAAATGAACGAGTGTACATAACAACGAAAGCACTAAAGAAAGTCCTGTAGAGACAGTGAGAGCAGGGTAAAGACAACACCCTCCAAAGAAAATCCATCGCCAATTTGGGGACACCCAACACATCCTGTTCATGCCCTCATTCGCCAGTCAAGACGTTGCGGAAGCGAGTCTCATGGACCTTCGAGTGAGCCATAGCTTTATCCTTCCTGTAGAATTTCTTGTCGCAGCCGTTGAAGAGGCATTGAAACTGCGGAGTCTCATGTTTCCTCATGTGTCGGCGGAACTCGGCTGGTCGACGAAAGGTACTCTTACAGCCTTTGGGGCACCTGAGCCGTTCGTCCCCAGCTTGATCTTGCTGGTGGCGCTGGGGTCTAGCCTGTGCTGGGATGGGCACTGCCGATGGTGGGTCACACAAGGCTGGAAATGGTTGCGGTAGAGCCGGAACCACCGCAGCGAGGTCATGCGGACCTTCAAGGTAGCCATTGAGAGCTCCGGTGTCAAGAAGATCTGGCAAGAAGGCAGAACCGTCGTACTGCATGTCGTTTGCCATGGCAACAAAGTTCTGAGGTCCTGTTTCTGCAGCAGGCTGTTCGAAGCCGTTCATGTATCCCGGGGTGCTGCTCCATGGGTATGAATCTTGCAGTGAGTGGGTACCGGAAAATGGATCATTCAACAGACCAGCAGTTGGGGTGGAGTGAGACGCAGGGCCGTAACGATATAGGTGGCCAGAGATTGGCGTCGGCATCATCGGAAAGGGCGTAGTATCTCGGCTGAATTCCGAGGCCACATTCGGAAAGTATTGAGGGCTGAGTGCTGAAGCTCGGCTTTCCGGAATTGGTGCCTCCCCTTGCGCAGAATTTTGCGACTGGAAGGCATAACTGCATCACGTTAAAAAAAAAGTTACCTGAACATCTTGTCGTGGAGGTCTCCCATAACAGCCGAGTATCCCTGGTCGTCACTGTTCCCTTCGATCGGAAATTGTATACTAATAACAGAAAGTAGGGTTTCGTGCCGAGTCGGTCTCGAGATAATGTTGATAGCGCTTGGTTGGGTAAACTAACTTTTGAAGAGACCTTAGGAATTCAAGCAGGCTCCACGTCGACAGTTCCACGGCGACGGCCCTGCTAGGGATTAAGTATGCAAGCTCTACGGCGAAGCCACGGAATGCGTGCGTGAGGCTTATCTTCCTGCAAGCCACAACAAGAGGGCAACCAATAGCGGGAACTCCTTACAGATCTGCTCTTCGCAGCCGAAGAAGATACGACGTATCAGGCTTTGCCTATTCTAATAGCCACTTGCTCCCATTCGAAGGTTTCAAGGAATTGTGTGTCTGAACCTAGTCTCCAGGCCTCAGTAGTCGTTATGGGACACGTCGTCCCGCCATCTGCAAGAGAAGTTTTCACTTGTGACACATGTTCGAAATTCTTCGACACCAGGGGTAAATACAAGTGAGACGTACGCACGCTCTAGAGTTGTGATATTTGACTGACTGGATGACGCAGTCAACATCGAAAAACTCACTCGAAGCCGTTCCAATGCGATCGGTGTCCTAGATCATCTTTCGCGTTACGCTCGGACTTGAAACGGCATGTAGATGCAATCCATCGTATTGGAAAAGAGCAATACCCATGCACGGCTGCCGGTTGCGAGTTTAGGGCCACACGCCAGGATAATGTAGCCCAACACCTAGAAAAGGTACACCACCTGAAGCGGTCCAAAAAGGGGAGAAAGAAGATGTCGAGAGCGAAGTCAAACGATGTGCGAATGCAGAGACCAAGTCATTATCACTTACTGCAAGCAGCTGAGGTTGGAAACTTGGCGTACATTGGAATCTTGCTCGACGGTGGAATAGACCCTTCAGGCAAGGCGGAGGACGGATCTACAGCACTTCATTGCGCCGCCAAAGCTGGACAAATCGAAGTAGCGACGATGCTACTGCAACACAATGTTGATGTGGAGGCCCGGAACACGCAAGGATTGACCCCATTATTCGAAGCTGTTACAGGCGACAACCAACAAATGGTACAAATGCTATTGAACCTTGGAGCTGAGCCACGAATCTCGGATAAGAGCGGAAATTCGATTCTACAATACATGGCAACCCATGACATGATCGCCATGCTCGACTTGTTTCTGGAATTTCTCGGCACGGATTGTCTTAATGAGGACCAGACCTTACCAGCAGGTCCACTACTGCATATCGCCGCCAGATCGAAGACGAGCGTCCATTGTTTGCAGCATCTGCTACAATATCAAGAGATAGACGCGAACATCAAAGACGCAAAACATCGCACGGCTCTGCATTGCGCAGTGGAATGTGGAAATGAAGATGGTGCACAAGCATTGCTATCCCACAGAGGAATCGACATCAATGCGAAGACACGCTCGGAAGGATGGACTCCTCTGCATGTCGCTGCAAAGACTGGGCATGAAAGAATCACGAGATTGCTTCTAGGGTGCCGAAGCGTCGACATGAATGTCCGCGATCGGTTCGATCGTACGCCGTTACAATTGGCTGCAAAATATGCTAGCTCAATCTTGGTAGAGCTTTTGCTTGAACAGAACAACATTGACACTGGCGCCCAAAGGTATCGAACTCCGACACCCTTTTATCTTGCCTTGAGGCTCGATGACACAGCACTGGTGATGCTGTTTCTTGAGCGAGACGATGTAAAAGATTGGCACAAAGATGATATGGAACGAACGGTCATCAGGGGAACCGCTCAATTCGCGTGTACCAAGCTTTTGAAATCGCTATTGGACCAACGAATCATCAATCCAGAAGGCATAGATAAATCATCAGCAAGTCCACTGCACCACGCAGCCCGGTACGGAAATCTTGAAGCCTTGGAGCTATTATTGCGATACAAGAGCATCCAGATCAATGGTGTGAACAGATATGGTGAGACACCGCTATACAAGGCTGCCAAGTTCGGTCATGCAGAAATTGCGGAAAGGTTACTGCAACTCAGAGGCATCCACATTGATACTATCACTGGAGAAGGACAAACGCTTTTACATGCAGCAGCGAAAGGGGGCCTCGTTGGGGTGACTCGGCTCGTTCGTCTCCTTGGCAAGGACACCGACTTGAATCATCTCGACAAACAGGGCCGAACGGCTTTGCACGTGGGAATAGACCGGAGGCGTGTAGAGGTAGTTAAAATGCTACTCGGAGAAGAAGGTGTTGCACTTGATACTATCAAAAAGAATGGTCAGACCTTATTACACGCAGCAGCAGCGTGGGCAGGGACCCCCGAAATATTCCAAATGCTTCTCGATCGGAGTGTCCTTGGTGGCCGCAAGATTATCCACTTGAACCATCCGGACAACGAGGGCCGAACGGCATTGCATGTTGCAATAGACGAAAATTTTGTAGGAGCGGTGGGATTATTGCTCGAAGCAGAAGACATCACACTCAACACTATTGTTGATGAAGGAGAAACCTTTTTACACACAGCAGCATGGGCGGGCTCCCCCGAAATAGTCCAGGCGCTTCTGAATCAAAAGGTCATCGACGTAAATGCACGGGCATACGACATCTGGGATGATTCAATAAGCTTTGTCACCGCTCTTGACTTGGCAAAAAAGTCGTGGAGAATTTTCGGTCGCGAAGCGGACCGCGCAGCGATTATAGAACTTCTGAAAACCCACGGAGCGACCGAGCAGTCCACAACGCAGGAAATCCAGGATGCACCGGAGAACTCAAGCGGGGAGGAGGAAGGTTGGGACTCGGATGTAGATATGGAGACGGACCCTTCCATGGGATATGAAGAAGGGTTGGATTCAGATGGAAGCGACTGATGGGTAATTTGTAGTATTGGAAGGGTGACTTCGTGACTCATATCTGATGTTTAGAGCGCGGGTAGGTTAGAGAGAGAGAGAGTAGATTTTGCTCGTGAGAGCTTCAGATTGTTTGAGGGCGAAAACAGCTAGTACTCAATTTATCCATGCAGTTCTGCGGTGACCACTGATGCATTATGGATGGCTTTCGTGATATGTGATTGAACAAGCCCAAAAGAGATGGAAATGGGATGCAGCTGGATTTTGTCTCTTGGTCCCAAGGACCGAATTTCTTCGGATGTTCACAACTGCTAGCGTACTGATCAAAGATCCCTGCGGCAAATGCGTAATCTACAGCGGGAGCAACAGGCGATTGGCGATATCAAGGTTGTTCGTGTCGCGACGGTCCTTGCTCATGCGTGTATCGCGAGCCTACCTCATGCTGCCTCAGCCTCACGACGGCCATTGCTCATACAGGTGCCGCGAGCTTCAACCTCATCCTCAGCTTCACGACGACCGTTGCTCATACGGGTGTCGCGACCCTCAACCTTACCCTCAACCTCAGCCTCAGCTTCAGCTTCACGACGACCGTTGCTCATGCGGGTGCCACGAGCTTCCAAATTTTCCCCTTCAGCCTCGCGACGGCCGTTGCTCATGCGAGTACCCTGTCGGCGAACGTTTGGCTCAGCTTCGGCTTCACGAGAAGTTACTGTCACGTCCTGGCCGTACTTCCTTATGTACCGTTTATCGATGATGACGTCCCGCGCTTGTTCCTGGAAATTTGTTAGCCTCGGAGTTGCGTCCATTGGACAGAGCGTATACTTACCCCCGGAAGCGGAGCCGCAAGAATGGTAAGCGCAAAAGTAGCGAGGATGAAAGCGTAGCGCATGATTGTGGTGATAAGATTGGGTCCTGGGATTTTCGAGCAATTTTTTCAGATGTGTGTAAGTATTGAGTATCAGTGCGCAGCACTTCAACGAATTATATAAAATAGTAAAGTAGATGAAGAAGCTAGAAAACTTTGAGAGAATGCTGAGTGGAACCGGTCCCTGCCCTGTAGAGCATGGGCGAAGAGCCATCTTTATCTTTTTGTGGACTACACTGACATCCAGGCCAGTTTTGCGAAACAGCGGTTGTGATTGGTTCGCCTCCACTTTGGAGTGTGCTCATTGGTGGCCCAACTGGTTAGCCACCCGCCATGGGTGCTGAACCATTTTTAGCAAGCCATGCCGGCGGTTGCGTGAGAAATACGAGAGGACGATGCTGTGGCTGCAGGACATTATCAAACGTCAAGTGTCACAGTGTGTATCATGCAAGGCAAATTGATCGTCCATGCCTCGACGCCTAACAACAGAGATGTAGTCCGGCATTTGTGGCTGCAGTATTGCCTATGCACCTTGAATACCACAGCGCGTATCATGCTAAACAACGGCTCGTCATTCATTAGGCGCCTGGTAGTGGAGAGTTCAACCTTTGCCCAACGGTATACAATCTGGTATAAGGCATGATGGATGCCGCATGGATTGTGCTACCAACGCGAAGCTGCAGTATACTCTCGATCTTCATTCGCAACATTTCAGAGTGAAGCCCAGAGCTTTCACTTAGTTGACGGTATTGTCAGTATGAGAGATTATCTATGTCACCTCCACTCCGTCTGCTGGGGCGGCGTGCGCCGAGACCTTACAGAATTTGGTGAAAAAGCGGTCGCGACGGAGAGCCTCCATCCCGTCCCAGGTAGCCACTTGACTTTAGTATGCTTCGCATTCGCTCGTGGTGTTCCCTTGTCAGTGACACTTGTGACCTTTTCCCTCACATTGTCCGGGAGGCCGTAAAGGAGTGTAGCGATCGCAGAAGTTTTCCACACGCCGACATCCTGCTCCATCGAGCTGCGGACAATTGTTGCCACCAAAAATATGAACGTAAAACCAAGTAGACCAAGAGGAAGAGAAAGCCACTGCCAACGAACATCAACGACGCTCACTAGATCATATGCTGGACCCTCCACCATCTCGATAGATGCCTTTTCCGATCTCACTATGTTCGTGAGATCGATGGCCAAGTTGTCCAAGTGCGCTGTTACATTGTTGTAGAGAAACGCATTGTATGTTTCATTGCGCGATCGCGCGCCGCGGGTTTGATACTGTTGGAACCGTAAAGCAGCATGAGGAAGATCGGTAGTGTTGGCAATAGTATACGTCGAAGGGAAGATATCGTCAAAAATCGTGAGTATGTTAGAATGTGTCAACCCACTGACCCAGTACTTGAAACCGTGTTTTCCAACAACAGTGATATTTTAGTTGTATACAAAGTTCGTGCCGATGAACTCGCCGTCTTCGTATTCCTGAGTAATGGTCCATGGATCAGGGCCCATCGTATGATTGAAAGCTCTTCCCGTAACATTTTCGAAGTACGCGCCGGCAGAAATGGTCGATTGTATGGTTTCGACGCACCACTAAAGAACGAGATGTACCGTCAGCATATGAGTCAAAATAAGGGAGTGTGGCTATCATATCAATAGCAAGCCGCTGACCCAAAAGACCGTTGCAATGGAAGCGTTGGTGGAACAACGTTTTACATCGATACGAGGCATTTGACTCTTCTGCTAGTGTTCCTTACCGATATGATGCATTCATGAGCAATGGGAGTTGAGTTCTGCCGGATTTCCTCTACGTCTTGTCCAGATACAACGATGAAATGCGTGATCGGATTACGAATGTCATTGAGCTTCGCTTGGTACCCTGGGAGTGGAGCTCTTGTAAAAAGGTCATACAATGGCTGGGAACGGGATAGAATAACCTCCCCAGTGTGGTTCGTGAAGAGATCGGTCGTATAGCCAGTCATTAGCATCGGATTATTAGATTTTAAGTACCACCCGCAGGCAGTCCCATTCGGATACATCCAGCCGGTTGAATCGAGAGTAGGATTGGGAGCTTCTATCCAGTCGAGGACAGACTCGAGACATCGAGATTCGAGGCGATCAGTAATGTCTGCACATCTATTGCAGACCCCTAGGCTGTCGTACTCACTCCACGTACAGTTGCTGTTAGGGCACGATAGTGGAACTGTAGGCCTAGACCCGGCCCCATTGCTAGCAGTTATCGGCCCAGTCCCATTATCGTAAAAGTAGTGGTATGCTGTCGCTGTCATGCTTTGATCAAGCTCCAAGACCACCTGGCCTGTATTCAAGTACTTGCCAGCCGTGTAGGTCTTGTATGTGGTTGCACGCGAAATAAATCCTTTTGTTGGTTGAACACGCCATTGCTCAGGGAGTCCAACGACTTGTTGGAAAAAAGGGTCCATGGCTAGCGCAAAGAGAGTGATGGCTGCGCCCAGCGCCGCCAACGACCTTCCCTTAGTACGCAATAGTAGCATAAAGGAACCCCATGGGCCTCAAGAAGCGTTGTCGAATAGCCTACGATGAAGTCAGCTGTAACTCTGTAAAGTAGCGGTGCACATCGCGTCTGTAAATCGTATACGAGCTATAACCGTTGGGAATCAAAACTGGCTTAAAACACAGAGGATTGCTTGGGTCGCGCAGCTCTCACGTACTCGAAATCCCACATCTTCTTGCTTCCCTTAGTGTTGTTCTTCTTTATCTGGAACCAATTCCATTTGAGCTGTCCAAGAGCTTCGGAAACAGGGAGAAGAAGAGCGGCTGACGCTATCTTGGCCAGCACCGAGATATACGCATTTAGTGTCAGTCCGAGTGGCCAACGCGGCAAGGGCTGATTCTGATAGAAGCATAGGACGATAATAATAGCAGCCATGCAAATCGCACTTATAATCCAGCTGACCAGCTCCATGAGCCACCTCTTGACAACGTTCCCTGACGCACTGTATCTCCAGAGTTTCTGTTCAATCTTCTGGGCGAGATTGGATGCGCCGAACATTTCCCCGGAAGTCTCCACCTGAACTTTCTCTTTTTCCGCTTCGTTGCCTTTCACCGCCGTTCCGGGCGTCGTCGGACTGACGTCGGGCTTAAATGGAGCATCCGGTATGCCAAGACCAACCTGGCTATGCCAAATATGGTGCGCGCACTGCTCGGAAATCGGAGGGGAAATAGGGGAGAAAGCGTTGTGGCGGAATCGTAAATGTCTCCCACTGTTATCGGCTCTGAATGCCCGCGCAGGACGGTTTGGGTGAACGGGCTCAGACCAAAGACCTGCAGTGTGAAGGTTGAGAGACGGTACAACTAATCGTCCGGGAGATGGAGTCCGTGGCAACACCGAATTGTAAGGAGGCGGAGCGGGCGACACTGATATACAGTGGATAGGTTGGTCTCTTGAGCTGACCGAGCATTTTGGACATATGTGCTCTGCCTCCTTGTCTTCTGAGCCCAGCTGACTACAATCTGTATCGAGATAAATGGGAATATCCGCGTTGCTGAAAAATCTCGGCGATGGAGGAACGGTCTGCATGACCCGCAGTGCACTCTGAGCGGCGCTGGGCCGAGCGAGACCGGCTCGATGGGTATAGAATAATGAAGCAAGATTATAGTGAGAGCAAGTCGTGACACAAAAAGGCACTAGCAAAAGCCGTTTAACCGTCTAGCAAAAGTAGTGCAATTCGAGAAATCGGTGGAGAGGCTTATCGCAGAGTTTCGTATCGGTCCTGAACATAAAAGGCGTCAGTTCAGTATACAAGCAGATCGTTGCTAAGAATAGAGCGACATCGCATGCCAGCACGTCTCTAAATCGACATGAAGTTTGCCAATCACAGATACGAAATGTCACGCCGTGATTGAGCCGGAGATGTGGGAGCGAGGTTGAGAGGTAGGCGCCCGAGCAAGCGCGCCCGACCGTCAGCTTTCATGCGAGGAGTTCCTGGGCATGTTGGTAGAGAGAGACCTGCCAGTGACCGACGTCGCTCGGTCTTGCGAGGCGCGAGTTGAAAGAGGCACAGCACTTCGATTGAGATCGCTGTCGACTGGGCGCTTCCATTCCGAATGAATGGTATCAGTCGTCCTAATGTGAAACCCATGACATCGATCACCCATCAGCGTCAGCCGGGTGAGCACGTGTCGACTCGTGATCTTGTTTGAGCTTCAGTCGTTTTCGAAGCAAGTCTCCAGACACGGAAAAGGTGTACTTCACTGCTGTGCCTCAGCGCTAACAGTCAAGCTGTACCGGCGCGTCTTGCAACAATTGGCAATGTTCCCTTTCATGTTTCCCAATTTACCCTCACCAATCTGTTTTGAATGTAGCGAAGTCTTGAATTATTCTGGCGGGGAGTGATGATGATGGCATGGTGTTGAGAGTCCTGATGGCATGTGCGAAGTACCGGTAGAGCGGACTTGCCGATTATCCCCACTCGGGCCGATCTATCGGGTGCAGAAATAAGCGGAATTTCTTGGTATATTCTACGCGTTATATAACCTTCTTATAATATAAACTCTCTAGTAATATAAGTAGGTTACCTTATATTTACTAAAAAGACTTATAGTAATTTAAAAAAAAATTATTTAAAAGCCTAAAGTTTTAATATTATATAGTAGTAGAGCTATAAAAAGTCTATTTTTTTAAATTTTTAGAGTTCTAGCTTACTAAGTAGTAATATACTAACTATAGCTTAAGCTTTTTATATATAAAAAGTAACTTTATTAAATAACTTAACTATTATATAATATTAAAATTTTAGGCTTTTAAATAATTTTTTTTAAATTACTATAAGTCTTTTTAGTAAATATAAGGTAACCTACTTATATTACTAGAAAGTTAATATTATAAGAAGGTCTTAAAAACTGTGCCAAGAAATTCCGCTTATTTCTGCACCTGATAGATACCGGCATGCCGACTACCTCCACTAATCATATCGTTACAGACTCATCCTCGAGTTCGTGAAGCTATGTAGTATCCATGCCCGAGACAGAGACAAACCGCGACCGAGTAATCTCGAAAATCAACGATTGCCCTATGAATACGAGAACCTACATCTTGCGCCATGTAGCCCACTCGCTGATATAGGATGTAACAGTGTCACCATGGAGCCTCTCTTGATTACATGAGCTGACGGGTGCTTACCCTATCAACACCGTCTGCGTACCGAGCAATATGAGTATGCCTTGAGATCGTATGATTTATCAGCGACGTGTACGACTACCGGATTTGGAAGACAATATGTAAATTGTCGAATAATCACGCCGTGTTACTTCAAGCAGACCAGAGTATAAGAGATGAGGGCACGATGGGCATCCTTCATTCCCATCATATCACTCTCAAAACACTCTTCAACATACTTTAGACGACATCGAGACTTTCATCAACCAGAAAAATGTCAGCTGCACCACTGAAGAATATCATCATCGCAGGTGTAGGTATTGTGATACTCCTAGATCTTTGGAAAGCTGTTCTCATATGAAACCAACACCATTTTCCGCATTTCCATCTTCTTCACTACAACAACTCTTCACCACCTCACTTCTAACATCAAGCAGGCCACAGGCTCAATCGGCGCACCCATCCTCGCCGCCCTCCTCGCCGAGCCCTCCTTCACCGTCACCATCCTAACCCGAGAAACATCAAGGGCCCAATTCCCCGCCAACATCCCCGTCCGAGAAGTGTCCGATACCTTCACGGTCGAAGAACTGACCGCCGCCTTCAAAGGTCAAGACGCAGTCGTTGTCGCCATCTCCACTACTCCTGTGGCCAAAGACGACCTTGCTTTCAAGTTGATCGACGCTGCCGTGGCTGCAGGTGTGAGGCGTTTCGTGCCCAGTGAGTTTGCGGCGAATAATCTTGATCCGCTGGCCAGGAAGTTGGTGCCTGTGTATGATGCCAAGGGGAGGATGTTGGAGTATTTGATTAGGAAGGCGGGGGAGAGTGAGGGAAGGCTTACGTGGACGAGCTTTTCTTGTGGTAGCTGGTTGGATTGGTAAGTGTGGTTGGTTTTGCCCCTTTCGACCTTTTGTATCTCTCTAACTCACGAATTTCCCTCGAATCCTCCACCACATGACGTCTCTACTTACATCCTGACATACTAACAAATCCAGGGCTCTCAACCCCTCCAAATCCGGCAACTTCCTCGGCATCGACATCAAAGCCCGCCGAGCCGCCATCTGGGACTCTGGCCGTTCCACTTTCAGCACGACCACCTCTCGCACCACCGGCGAAGCCGTAGCCCGCGCTCTCTCGCCCGCCCATTTCCAGAGCACCGCAAATCGGCAAATCTTCCTCTCCGACTTCGTAAGCTCTCCGCGCGACATCGTGGAAGCATTGGAGAAGGAGATTGGTGAGAAATTCGCGATTGAGCAGAAGGAGAGTAGGAGTGAGGTGGAGAGGCTTAGGGAGAGGTTTGAGGTATGTGCCTATTTTTCCCTTTGTTTGTTCCCAACGTTTTGTTCATGCGCATTGTGAACTTGATTGTGTGACTTTGCTAACGGATGAGAAGGGAGGAGATTTTAATGCAACATATCCACTGATCGCGTTGAGCTTTGTCGCGGACGTGGATGTTGAGTTGAACTTCGCGGCTAAGTACGGCGAGGACGCAATGTGGAACGATAAGCTGGGTGTCAAGAAAGTGACACTTGAGGAAGTGGTCAAGGAAGCTGTCGAACTGTCTCGACAATCGTAGAGGTGATGGAGCAGGACCCTGTTGATGTCATGGACAGTGGAAAACTGTTATGGGCGTCTATAGTAATAAAATTCTCGAACTCTCTCATAATTGGTAAATTGTAATAAACATCTCCCCTGCGATCCAGCCAACACCTACTCGCACCCGCAAACCACTCATCTCCCCACTCTGCTCCATTCACCTTTCTCCTTCCTCTCACCTTTCATCTCCTTCCTCCTCCCCTCGAAACCCATGCAACACTCGACCATGGACCCCTCTACCGGAATCAACTAACCACCTCTGCCTCCCCACACCAACCCCTTCCAATCCCGTAACTAAACCCCTTGCAGCCACCAGCCCAGAGAACCTCACCACTCTCGCATCGCCCATGCAATAGGGTACGCTAGATAATCGAAGGCCTCCGGCATTTAGCATAGTCATGCCTCGAGTAAGATACGCTCGCTACGGTATACAGGGTCTATCCTGGACCTCACCTCACCAGATATCACAGGACTCGCTGCATGACTCAACTAAATGATTAGTTTGGCATGTGCGGCGGTAGACGAGGGAGACTGTGGGGTGATGGACCTATACTAGATAATGCATGGTATCGATTGACATATATTAGACGTTTCACATGCGCTATAGCGTAGCATGTTCGGGCATCTCAGGTGTACAGGACGCGTAATGAACAGTGCAATGCAAGCGTATTGTCTATACTACACTTTCCCTCCCAACTTCCTCTCACCCTCCTTCCCTCCCCCCAGCCCCAGCCCCATCCACCTCTCCTCCCCCAGTCCCCACTCCACCACCCCCTACACCCTCTACACCTCCCAGCCCTTTCTCCAAAACCTCAGGAAACACCTCGCCCACCTTCCTCAAAATCTCCCTCCCGGGCCTGTACCCCACCTCCCTCATATCCCTAACCACACTCGGCACCCTCGCATCTCCAATCGTCAACCCCGCTTTAATCAGCATCTCATACGTGCCCTTTCTCGCCCTGAACCTTTGGGTGCACATTTCCTCGTAGTACAGAAACGCGTCTTTGATGTCGTTTTCCAATTTTTGACGGTCTGCGTGGCCGGGGTGCAGTGTACCATCCGAGTCTGAGCGTTCTGAAATTGTGGATGTGTTGGGATTTTGGGCAATCCCAGCATTCTCGTGCTCATTATCTTGCGTAATCGGGACATGCCCACTCGCATCCCGAATCTCCGCGCCCGCGCCCGCAAACGCGCATACCAGTATCAGTCTATCGTACGTCAGGGCGTCAGGATTGATGTCCAATTTGCTCATCTCTTCTGCCAGAAACATCGCCAATTCTTTCCGGCCGTCTTTATGGCATCCCTGGAAGAGGATATTGAACGTATCGGTGTTAGGCCCACCTTTACAGATGGTGTGCAGCGCTTTGTACATTTCGACCGCGCAGGCGAGGTTGTTGAGTTGGATGGAGGCGGAGAGACAGGCGTTTACTGCTGCGATGGGTATGCGGCGCGATTGCATGGCGAAAGATTGAAGGAGCTTGAAGGCTTGGAGGGGTCTGATGTCTTCCTTTTCCTGGGTCTCAGTCTCAGTCTCGGTCCCAGTCTCAGCCAAACCTGCGCTCGGCTCTGGATTAGCGTCGTCCGCGGAGGTGAACGCGGGCGGGTGTTTGAGATAAAAGTACAATGGCGAGATTGAAGCTTCGTCAATGCGGAGCCCGGCTTCAGCCATGACTAGTAAGACGGAGAGTGCGGAGCGGAGATCGTCGGCGTTGAGGTAGGCTTCTAAAAGCATTTCATAGTGTTGGCTGGTCAGGATAGTGTCGCGGGCGGTGAGCACACGGAAGACGTCTGTGGCAAGCTTGACGAGGCCGTGGCGGGCTGCGACAGAGAGGACCAGCATGCAGGTGCCGGTTGGTGGGTTGAGATAGGAGGGTGAGACACGTGTATTCCATATGTGGGTTATCGAATCGACCTTTGAAACGTCAGCATACGGTTCCGACGAGGAAGGAAGGCAGAGTCGAGTGAGAAGAGATCAACGGAAAACAGAGAAGACGTACATGTCCCCGCCTGCTAGCAACATCCAAGAAATGCATCCACATGGCCTGGCCAATCGAGGTCCTGCCCTCGCGTTGCCGTGTCTGGAGCAACTGCCATGCTTCCTCCATCTCTTCGTAGTCGAGCATGATCCACATGGCCTTGTCGAGCAGCCAGTCGGCGACCATGATTCTCTGGGTAAGCATGTCTTCAATCTTCTGCATGGCCTGTTCGAAGAGTCGGTCACGTAAGAGTCCAGCGACAACCATGTTGTGTCCTCGATCGGTAAGCGTAAACCACCGGTCGCGCATGTACGTCAGGATTTCTTCGCGGAGAAGGTAGTCGGGGTGGACTGCTAGGGCCTGTACCCATGATTAGCTAAATCTTATGCTCTTCCCACATGGCAGATTGGATGCCCCCAACTCACCTCGAGCACGCAATGACAGGTCCCGGCATCCAAATCAATGCCCCCCTCGGCCATCTCTTCCAGTACTTTCCGAACCTTGCCCGCCGTGCCCTCCGCTGGACTGGAGAAACTATGCAGTATGGCCGCGTAGAGCCTGACATTCGGCCACTCCCTCCTATCCTTGACTAAAATGCGCACAATGGTCATGACCTCCTCATGATTTCCCTTTGCGGCCTCGACCCTCAGTCGATCGTACAGCTCGGCCGTGGGGAAGAGGACAAGCGGTGTTTCGTCCTTCTTCTTGAGGTGGCTGAGTGGGGCTGCTCGAGATTGGCGCTGCGTCCGGTGCGTCGCATGTTGGGGAGCAGGAGACGATATGTTTCCTGGAAAGACATCTCCATTGCGGGAGCTTTGCAGCGTCTGCGCTGCGGAGGTCAACTGAAGACGGGAGTGTCGAGCTGTTTCGGACGGTATGCGATTTGGTCGAGGGCTGGCGAGAGCGGAGAGAAGACTGGCAGGTCGGTAGTTAGGGCACAGGCAGCGCCACAACGCGTCGTTGACAAGTGGACGCGTGGACATGGCCTTGCAGCTGTCTTGGAGCTCCCGTTGCTTGCATGATAAGTTTTGGGAGTTGCGCCCGAACGCCTGGTCCGTGCTGCGGGCCTCGGTCCCTTTTGGCGCGAGGGATTAGAAACCATTGCAGAAACGTTTTGGAAATCCCGAGACGACCCAAGAGCTAGATTTAGATCAAGAATTGAACAAGCTGTATCAATCGACATGTCAATAGATCTTGCAAAGGATTCAGCTCACACCTTCTCACGCGTACTCTTGTTCACCACCAAATGCAACATGCACATCATCATCGAATATTGGAGATTTACGCTTCGCCCAGAAGCCGCAACTAGCTATCCCTACTCATAACTATGTTGAGTTTTCCGGCCCATGCCCTAGGAGATATACGAGGGAAATTACAATTAACACCCGGGCATGCGTGCAGTGCGGCGAGGGGTATATATACATGAAATGTAGAAATCGCGAATCGAGAACATGCCTCAAGTGAAAGAAAAGTACCCTCACTGCAGAGCCTTGTGAGCGCTTGGGCTGGTGACGCTCATTTTTCCTCTCCTCGCTATGACCAAAAACTCAATATCATGCATCGAAAGGCCCGTTGCAAGAGCATCATCTCTTCTTTAAGCGGCCGGCGAGGAGATCCAGAACCTGTACGGTCATTAATAGGTGTCTTTATAGCACAACAACCGAGAACGTACTTTCGATGGAATGAGCTCTTGCTTGACCAAATGCTTGGCTAGAATGTTGACCACTTCGAGTTGCTCCTCGGGAGTCAGGCCGGTGATGGCAGCCTCAATAACGCCTCCAACCGACGTCTTGTGAACAGCAATGAAGCTCGAGTAATACATGAATGCAATTGACCCCATGATGAACTGGCAGTCCATCCGGTCCGTCATCCCACCGTGTCCTGGGATCGAGTCGCCGAAATCCTTGATCTTGAACGTCCGCTTGAGTCCCGAAGCAAAGAAGCCTCCAAATGGGGCAATCAAAGATGCAAACGTCGCAAGAGCAAACACGTGGAACTGGACAG
The DNA here is from genome assembly GCA_010405375.1 of Lophiostoma macrostomum CBS 122681. Taxonomy (NCBI): domain Eukaryota; kingdom Fungi; phylum Ascomycota; class Dothideomycetes; order Pleosporales; family Lophiostomataceae; genus Lophiostoma; species Lophiostoma macrostomum. The sequence goes on along the minus strand of MU004357.1, from coordinate 54,873 downwards.
GAGAGATGGAGAAGGTGGTTGGGATGTTGATGCCCTCTGGAACGGGTATGGGTAATGTGTAGTTACGCGGAACAAAGACCGGGTTCGGTGTGCACTCGAGACCGGTCCATATGTTTGCGCCGAGGTCCTTTCTAGATTAGCAGATTATATAGGCTACAGAAGCTTAACAACTTACATTGACCGGGCAGATGAAATAGGAGTAGCGAGCCATGATGTTGGTAAAGATGAAACCATGAATCACAGTGAAGAACCAAGCACCAAGGAAGCCTTCCCAGGTCTTCTTGGGTGAGATCTTGATCAATGGGGTCCGTCCAAAGGTGATACCGCACAGGTACGCGAAGATGTCGTTCGTGATAACCATGGCTACAGGCAGGAAGAACCAGATCATGCCTTCCATGACGTTGTTGATAACAAAATGGGCTTGTCCGACGATGAGGAAAAGCGCCATGTGCGTCCATGCAAATTGGGTGAACTGGAACTTGTAGTGCCCTTTTTGCAGCGAGCTCACAAAGAAAACGAAGCCTAGCAGGATTAGCGACGGAGTAAGTCAAGTATTCAGAGCATACCCATTATGTACAGCATGAAGCTGATAAACCTGTGGTGTGTGGCCAAGGGAAGAAGTATCCTGTCCACGAGTAGAATGTGCTTGAAGTAGTATATAACGCTTTCGCCGTATAAAAAGTACATGAAAGTACCCAGCCAGTACCAGTTCAGCGACTTCGTAAATCGCAGACTCCGTGCCCGACTAGGTACATGGGATATGGCAATGACTTCCTTGAAGGAGATGATCTGGACGGCGGTGATGACGATGATGATGTAGATGTGGCCGGCGAACATGGCCCAGAAGAAGCCGCCGATCATGATGAAGGTCCATATCGTGCGGGTGATGAAGTTGGCTTTCTTCTTCTCATACTCGGACTGCGGCGGCGGTTCCGGTACCTGGCAGAGGGGTTAGCTGGCGCGGTAAGCCTCGTATATGAGACGAGGAGACTGACGGCGGGCTCTACTGCACCGTTGCGCGTCGGGCTGCCCGGCTCTGAAGCGTTTTCGCTGAGCTCGGATATGCTGGTGCTCGGTCTTCGTCCCTTGCCGTTCGCATTGCTTCCGCGGTGTCGAAACTTGACGTCTTTGCCGGCGCGCGTCATGGTCGCTTTGTGTGCGGCCGCTGCCTTGCGGAGAAGGGTAGAAAGTCTGCGCGGGTGCGTCGGGCGGGCGATCAGAGGGTGCAACGCGGTCGTGCAAGCGTTCCACTGGGTCGAGAAGCGCGTGCAGGAGGCCAGACGCGGGGCGCGAGAGGCGGCGATGGTGGGATGAGAGTGAGGCAGCGCTGGAGTTCGAGTTTCCTGGGTGCGGTGGCTCGGAGCCCGTCATACGTCAGGGCTTGGCTGATTACCTGCAGCAATTCTGCGACTGCATGTGAATTGAGCTAGCTCCACCGGCGCGGACGAAAACAACGCCTGCACGCGCAACTCGGTACGGCTCGACGCGATAGGATGAGACGGCGGGTCCGGGGCAGACACCGCGGCCATGGACAACGATGACGACTTCGACTTCTCCGACGACGGCCTCGACGACCTCCCCGCCAACACCCTCCAGCAGCTGGAGACGACGGCCATCCAGGCGACCCAGCACCCGCCGCGACATGGCGCGCCCGCGTCCGACTACGGTCTGGACGACGGAGACGAAGTCATAAACCTCGACGAACAGAGCATCCTGCCGCGAGCAGAACCATGGCCGCCCGTGGCTCAGCGTCAATTCGTCCAGCCCGCCCCGCAGCCGTACGCCCATACGCAGGAAAATGGAAATGAATATGAGAATGTATATGGGAACAATGAAGACGCCTACAACGATGCCATGGAGGTCGAGGAGCAGCCGCAGCGGTCGCAGGCGGACGTCAGCCAGCTGCTTCTGCGCATCAAAAAGGTACGCCAGATGCACTCCAACAGCAGAATCTCCCTGACGGCTGCAGCTAGAGCAAGAGAAGGCCCGCATGAGCCGAGACCTCCAGAGCGAAAAGTCCCGCTTCATGTCCAAGTCGGGCGAGGCAGAGACTGCGCGGCGCCGGCTGGATGCGACAAATCGCGAGAACGAGCGTAGAATGCTCGCATTGCAGCAGTCGCACCATGAAGCGGTCGCGAAGCACGATGCCGAGCTGGAGAAGATTCGGAGGGAGCGAGAGCAGGCGCAAACGAACAACATGTTCCTGGAGCATGACCTGGCCCGGGAAGCCGACAAGACGAAGCGCATGAAGAAGAACGCCCGGAACAATGTACCCTCGATGCAGAAGCAGAATTCTGTGCCGAGTCCTATTGGGACCCCGAAGCGGCAGCAGAAGAACCTCCCTTTCCGAGATGGCTTCGACGACGACGATATCCTAATGGCCTCGCCCACCAAGAACCGTGACAAGTCCAAGGCAGCCACCCCGAAGCAAGCGAGCAAGCGGAAACGACAGGTCGTGGACCAGAGCCCAGTACCTGCTCTGCAGTTGAGCGAGCCACGTGCTCCACCCCTTCGTGAGGAGTCCTCGGTTGCGGCGGACAAGTTCGACCCTTCTCTCTTCGAGCGGTTGAGACGAGAAGACCACCGATTCGACCTGCTGCATCGTCTTGTTAACAATCGCTCTTCGCGGGGTACAGATAGAGTGCTCGAAGCTTTGACACGCTTCGCCCTCCCTTCACAACCCCAGATGAAACTGTCTTCGCGAGTTTACGACGAGCTGATTACGTGTAGCCTTGAGCAAGACGCCCATACTCTGGCCCTCAAATTCTGCCACATCTTCCTCGACCTCTGGGAACAGTGCTTGATCGAGAGATACTACGACCCTGTATACCTGTTTTTGGATGCCCTGCAATTTATCCTTGCGTACGAGCCATGCTCCACTGCGGCCGCACTTACCGAGCAAGCTGTGGCTGTCATCGTACGATCGGTAGATCTGGTCTCGATTCCTATTGCCCGCGCAGACATGAACGAGAAGGCAATACCAGACCTCTACTCCCCAACCCAACGTAAGATCAGCAGTGGCATCGACGCATTAGATTGCCTCGATCTGCTGTACCTCATTGCGTGTTCTTGCGTGCCCACGCCAGATGCGATAGCACGTTTCTGGCAGTGCATCCCAACAGATTTCGTCCTCGTGCTTCTAAAGAAAGCCCAGCCACTCGCCTGGATAACAATCACCCTCCGCATCCTGAGCACGTCCGCTCTGTCGAACATAATAGGCTCTATCGTTGCTGATGGCTCTGCACCGGATCAACAGCAGAAGCGGGAGACGGATCTCATCGACCGGCTAACGCGACTCTTATTCGACGTGCCCAAGACGATACCAGATCCGAACGCCGAATCATCGGCTTCGTCGCCATCCTCTTCGCCCACGACAAACGTATTGGAATCATATTCAACAACACAGATACTGAACCTGCGCCTCCAGGTCCTCGACCTACTGACCACCTTCAGCGTCTCGCCATACGGATGCTCGCGTCTAGCAAACCTGCGCTACTGCATCGGCCGCCTCGTCAAATTCCTAGATGCCCAGCTCAACGCGTTATACACATCGTCTGCATGTTTCCCTTCTAGTACCTCTCCCTCAATTCCATCCCCCTCTTCCTCCCCCTCCCCGCACGCCCAAACCATATCATCAATAAACAGCACCGTAACCCTAATCTCGCACCTCAAAACCGCACTGCCACCGCCCCACGACATCAAATCCAAACTCGGCGTCATCCACGGCGGTCACCACAAGTATATGGTTGCGCTGTCGCGCGTCGCGTTCAGCGAGGGCGTGTGTATTGAGGAGGGTATTGATGAGGAGGTTGCGGAGATGGCGCATGCGATTCTGGACGAGGGACTGAGTCCGGAGGAGGGTGAGGGCTTGTTGAGGGTTTTTGGAGGGAGTGCTGGGTAGGTTGGGCGGGAGGGGCTTGTGCATTGGTTAGGTTTTATATATGGGGAGATGTAGATTTGGCGACGTATAGCGCAGGCCACCTTCGATTATGACCGTCTCCTCGCATCGCTACCGTATCCGTACATAACACTAGCTCTGCTCGACTTCAGAGCTGCTACATGTATGTACTATCAGCACCCGATTCGGCAATCCAATGTGACCTAAACACCCGACTTCTGGGCACATCCATGGACATACTCTCGAACATCACTCACACAACACCACAACCCCATGACAATACGTATTCTACATCCCTCAATCCCAATCCGCCACCACCTTTTGCCTTTCCTCGCCATACCCGGAACCGAATCACGCAACACTTTGCCACGGCCACCGGGCCTGTACTCCTCCGACTCGTCGTCCCCTAGATCAGATCATCTTATGCTAGGCTGAGGCAACCCGGGCAACTAGACCCATGTAGGTCCTGCAATGGCAAAGTCCCCAGTCTTGCTCTACAAATCCGAATCCGAATCCTCGCCAATACCGCCTAAGCGGCGGGCAGTATACAGGTGTATGGTTTTTAGGGTTACATTTTACCTAGGGTAGGTCTTATGCGTGCCGGACGTAATGGATATAAGCACGCGCTACAAGCCCGGGCTGAGGCTCGGGCTGGGGCTGGGCAGGACTTGGGAGCGTGTTTCGCACGATAGGTGCATGTAAGATGGACCGGATCATGGTGTGTTTGGTTGGAGGGCGGAGATGTCGGGTGGCATGGCACGGCGTGGCGAGCTGCAGGGAGGGAGGGGAGGATGGGATCTGAGTCTGAGTCTGAGTCTGAGTCTGACGAGAACTCGGTGTACATGTCCTAGTCAGTTGTGCTGGACGAGAGATCATCCGCTTGCTGTGCTGTTGTGGATAGGTAATGCTACAGCGTGGACTTGGACGCTGCTTTTGTGGGTAGAGTCTGAGTCTGACGTACGGGTACGAGTACTCATATAAGATCTTTCATCGTCTCCTCTGCTCTGCTCTGCTCTCCAGCCCAGCCCATCCCAGCCCACACTGCCCAGCCTACATCCAAGATTCGACCCTCTCCTCTCTCCTACTCTCCTCTACTCTACTCTGCATACCCATACCTAACCCAGCCCACACCTCCTCCCATCCCATCAACACAAGCATGCCCTTCATAACCGACCCAACCGCCTCCCCCCTCCCCATCCTCCCCCTCTGGATAAACGGCGCACCGCACCCTCTAACCGCCCACACCCTCTTCCCCGTCACATCCTCCATCTCCAACACCCCGCTGCACTCTGCCGTCTCCGCCACGCCCTCCTCCGCAACCCTCGCCTGCGACGCCGCCGCCACCGCCTTCTCCTCGTGGCGCAACACCACGCCGACGCACCGCCGCACGCTGCTGCTCAAGGCCGCGGATCGCATTGCGGCGCGCGCGGACGACATCGCGGAGAGCCAGATGGCAGAGACGAGCTGTCCAAGTCCATTTGCGCAGTTCAATGTTAAGCAGGGGGAGGCGGGGGTGCGGGAGATTGCGGCGGCGACGAGCGAGTTGAGGGGCTCGGTGCCGCAGCAGGCGACGAGGGGGGATGGGAGTGGGGAGGATGTGGGCGGGTTGACGGTTGTGATTAGGGAGCCGGTTGGGGTTGTGCTTGTTATTCCGCCGTGAGTTGTCCTATTTCTTGTTTCTATGTCTAGGTCCTTTTCGTTGGCGTTGGTGTTGTTGGCGTCGGCGTTGTTTTCGCTGATGTCGCCTGGCCTGGCAATGAGAGAATATTGTACGCGAGATATGGAGCTTAGGGATTCGTCTAGATTGAAGTGCTAACGACCAATTGTAGCTGGAATGGCGCTGTCATTCTCCCGCTCAGAGCTATGAGCATGGCGCTCGCTGCTGGTTGCACCCTCGTGGTCAAGGCGTCTGAACTGTGTCCGCGGACCCACAGCCTGCTGCTGGAGTGTTTTGAAGAGGCGGGTTTTCCAAAAGGTGTCATCAACATGATTCAGGCGAGGCGTGAAGATGCAGCGCCGGTCGTTGAAGCGATCATCTCGCACAAGGCCGTTCGCAAGGTCGACTTCATTGGTAGTGCAGCAGTGGGCAGCAAAGTTGGACAAGTGTGTGCCAAGTACTTGAAGCCAATTTTGATGGAGCTGGGTGGTAAAGGACCAGCGGTAGTGTTGGAGGATGCGCATTTAGAGAAGGCGGCGTTCTTCTGTGCCATGGGCGGTAAGTCCGTTTACGATGTGGCAAGCAAGGAGACTGATAGCGAGCAGCGGTGCTCGACCATGGCCAAGTTTGCTTCTCGACAGAGCGGATCATCGTCCACAAAGCCGTGTATGACAAGTTCGTTGAATTCCTCGTCGGAGCCATGAAGAAAATTCCGAACGCCGGAGACGCCGTAACCCGCCAGTCTGCAACCCATGCATACGACGTGCTCAAGGATGCCGAAGACAAGGGCGCCAAGTTCCTGCTCGGGGGTCCAGAGTATATAACCGAGACGAGCCTCAAGCCTACTCTTGTGACAAACGTTTCGCGAGAAGCTCGCATATGGGACGAGGAAACGTTTGGTCCGTCGGCTTCTGTGTATGTTGCAGAAAACGACGAAGACGCTATCGCTAAAGCAAACGACTCCGCCTACGGTTTGAGTGCCGCGGTCCATAGCACAAGCTGGGAGCACGCATACAACGTTGCGAAACGTCTGGAGTACGGTCAGGTGCAGATTAATAATATGACACCATCAGACTGCCGTAAGTACGACCTCTCTACTTTGCGGGCCAACCAGGCTGATACACTCGCAGCGAGCGTGCCTATTCGGGGTGTTAAAGGATCTGGTTGGGGTCAATCGAATTCGATCTGGGGCATCCACGAGTTTAGTGTTGAGAAGGCCGTGTATTTCCACGCTTCGGGTGGAAGTAACATCTTCCTGGATCATTGAGTCCAATAACGTGAAGGAAGATAGTACCTAGTGTCTCGGTCTTCCGTTTGTTAGCGAGTAATCGTTTGAATTCTATCAAACTCCTCGTAGCCATGACAATGAGTTTTGACAAGTTCGGTCTTGCTCGAGTATTGCGAACGAGCTTGGAATGTGAGTCTGAAGTTCAACAATATTGACCATCTCGTGGACCATCAGAGTATATGCAGAACTTTCGTCTTGAAAAGTCGCAACCAAGGCGAATTTTTCGATTGTTCTCCCAAGGAAAAGACCCCAGGAACTGGCCAATCCGGCCTGGTAACAAAGCCGACCCGGCGATAGCGTGTGGGGTCCCTGGCTACCTTCCGCAGACAGATACCTTGGCTGGTTCCAAGGTACAAGCAAACTAGTCTTGAATTTGGCGAAAGAAGATTGGGTCCATCAACCGCGAGATGTAGGAGATCATCATGTTCGGAAAAAGTCAGGCGTGAAGCGCGCGGTTTTAGAGCCCAGCGGCCTTCTGGTTGCGCCACTGCGATGCATTTGACACATGCGCCCCTGACGCTTAAAAGTCCGTTCTTGACCCAGCCGAAGGGATTCTTGCCTTGGACCTTACCACTAAGATTCAGGACGGTGAAGTCCGGAGATGGTTGGAAGGAAGAGTTCAAGACGTGGTTGTACGAGATGGCATTGGAGCCAGCGAGAGGAACAGACGCCCAAGACCAGGTAGGGGCTGGTGGATGGTGGCTGTTTGGCTGGACGAAATCCTGTTGCTCCCAGATGCTCTCCCAGAGCAAAGAAACATTAAGAGTCGCTGACCACATGCCCGCAAAGTAGTCGCCCATGGAGCGGTTGAGAAACTTTGCAGCAAGCCCTGACAACGCAGGCAAGCGATCATCTTCGTACGTCAGGTCCAATCGTGTGAATTCCGAGACCAAATCCAACCAGATAAAGCAGATTCTTTCGTTGGCTATCTGAGTCATCTCGATACTGGCGAAGAGTGACTTGAGCCAATGTGTTGAATTGCGGTCTGGGGGTTGATCCAGTTCATCAGTGTTCAAACGCTCAGCTCTTCTCATATAGTAGTCGTCGAGCGCGCCGCATTCACAACGCATATTAGTTTTACACTCCCACACAAGCTCCTCTGCGTGAATGTGGATTGTCCTGGAGGGCAGTAACCTTTCTTGATAGGCCCATGCGCGCGTCAGAAGAGGGGCATCTGCTCGATGCATATGCGCATTCTCTAGCTGCGCAAACCGGTCGTGAGCTAGATGAAGTTTAGGCTTCAACTGGAAAGTGAGGTCATCATGTTGGACTGTTACGGGGCCGCTGCACGCTCGAAAAGACTTCCCTGTTTCCTCGGAATAAGACGTCCATCTGTCGGAGAAGAGACTCGCATGGTTATCCGGACATGCTGCTGCAGCAATCGTTAGGAATGAGTTAGAGTATATCTCGGCCATTTTAGCGGACTCCACCTCCCAGTCTGCCGCATCGCCCTGGAGGATGCATAAGGCATCTATCCACAGATACTTAATCTCAAGGGCCCAACAAATGACAATAGCGTCCCGGAATACGATGGGGAACTCCTGCCACGGTATGTTCTGGAGGTGTGAAGACAGATTCTCCGGCGTGGTTCTCAAAGCCACCCCAGCGGGACCCCACGAGTAGCTCAAGGCAATATAAGGTGCATACACCCCGTTAAGCTGCATCAGACTGATCCTATCCCTGTCTGCGGAGGAAAGATCAAGGACCCGCTTAGGTAGTGTCTGGCGAGCAGGCAAGGCACACCAAGGATGATAACGGTCACATCCTGCCATCCACTTCTGGATTTGCGCCACCAGCAATGGTAGCGTCAAAAGAGTAGGCACGTTATGCGCCTTGGTGTCACTAGCGCTAGCGGTGCCGGTTCCAACTTGGCTGGTGTTAGTGACATATTTGATAGGTGGAGAACATGGGGTCCAAACCTGCATCTACGGATACAAGAGAGAGCTGAAACGGTATCCAGATTCCCTTGATCCTCACTACGATTTCAATAGTATCGAACGATGTGTTCTGATGGCGGATAACGCAACCGTTCTGTTCCAGCATTTGTTTTTCTTCTTCTGGTAGGTCATTACGGATGGAGGCCAGGCCACGAGAAACGATAGAGTAGAGGTTGCAGCCACTGTTTCTCTCAGCCCTTGGGTCGGCTTCTACGGGTGACCACTGGTGCTCTCCAAGGCGGCAGACTTCACACGGCAGCTGTTGCACAACGCGGAAGGGTGCGTCGTCGGGTGCGTCCAGCATCTTCAAGTTTCCAGCGCAAGGGTACCACTGTTATATGGATGCTCTACCAGCCGAGAGGCATCGATGGGTTAGTCTGGTAGACCATGGTGGATAGAAGCCCACGACAGCAGAATCTTTGAGGAATCGGTCTATGCCGAATGCGCTAGTCCACACTCAGCCTCCGGCTCTCACCTACATCACATTGCTCATACAATGTCTTCCTGAGTCGGCTCCGCGTCAGACGGGTCAAGGTCAGAAGAAAGTGGGGTGTTCGTCTTCCCAACGGCAGCGGATATGCACCTGCTTCCGGTTTTCGCCTTTGAGATACCAGGACATGTCTCTATGGTGGGTCGTAGATCTTGGCCATGGCGTTGGGTTGCGAAATGTGAGCCAACCTCGAAACAGGGGGTGTCCTGCTCGAATGGAGAGAGATGGCGGTGTAATTGGCTGTTCTATCGAAGCACACATCACACCCCTTCATGAGTCTGGTAAACTGCAGGATGCAGGTATCAACATTGAAGTGTCGCTGGGGTAGTTAATGCCAAGCATTGTGTGAGCTAACCCAATGTGGGCGAAATTGAAGAAAGCGCGAACCGCGTCGCTCGCACGCGAAATTGACGCGCCCATCCCAAACCCAGGAGGGGCTGAGACGTGCTCCATCCCCCCATTGCGACAACACTTTTCTTGTTCAATACACACGCTTTGTCCACCTGACTGTGTCTACTGATCAACAGTGTATCGTTTTTCACACAAACCTCGCCATTGTCGATTTCGATCCCCGCATCCACCATGACAGAAGTAATTCGAGACGAGGAGATCAAGCGGCGCATACGGCTGGCAGAGGAGTTTCTAGATCCAAGTACGATTCTATGCCATTCTCATGCGAGGCTTGTGTGCTAATGAGGCCCCAGGCGATGTTACCGCTCGAAGGTACCTCCACGGCCGCGACGACCCCTGGCCACTGCACCTACTGACAATGGCAGCTACCGACCGGACATCCTGGTGATGCTCAACCGAGCATTGCGAAGACTCACAGTTAGCTTGGACGAGATAAGAGCGCACAATCGCGAGCTGGCAGAGGGGTCCGTGGCCTTCTTCATGCTGTCTTCTCCCCCCGCTAACGCTGCGCAGCCTGCTAAACCAGCCCTTCGAGTTCGTTGAAGCCTTCGACCGCGCCCTCAAAAATGTCGTCAGGACGTTTCCCGATCGGCCGAGACATGAGGCCTCGGACGACGCCGTATACTACTGCGCCTACATTGGCAGCTTTGGGGAGTTTTCCTGCAATCCGCGCACCCTCAGCTCGACCCATCTCAATCACATGGTGTCCCTCGAGGGCATCGTCACAAAGACGTCGCTTGTACGACCCAAGGTCGTCAAGAGTGTGCATTACAGCGAGGCAAAGCAGAAATTCTTGTCTCGCGAATATCGAGATCAGACCATGACCATGGGCGCCGCAAGCACGAGCGTCTACCCCACCGAGGACGACGAGGGCAATCCTCTGGTCACCGAGTACGGCTACTGCACGTACAGGGACCACCAGAGCATTTCGATCCAGGAGATGCCCGAAAGAGCGCCGGCAGGTCAGCTTCCTCGTTCCGTCGACGTCTTCTTAGATGACGACCTCGTGGATCGGGTCAAGCCAGGAGACAGAATCCAACTCGTAGGCACATATCGCTCTCTGGGAAACCGCAATGCCTCCTCCGGCAGTGCAACTTTCAAGACGCTCATCCTCGCTAACAACATCATCCTGCTCTCCTCCAAGTCTGGGGGCGGCATCGCCCAAGCTACCATCACAGATACTGATATTCGCAACATAAACAAGATTGCCAAGAACAAGCGCGTCTTTGAGATGCTCGCGCAGTCCTTGGCGCCGTCAATATACGGCCATGACTACATCAAGAAGGCTATCCTACTCTTATTGCTCGGTGGCCAGGAGAAGAACCTAGACAACGGCACGCATCTTCGTGGTGACATCAACATTCTCATGGTCGGTGATCCCTCGACAGCCAAATCTCAACTCCTTCGCTTCGTGCTCAACACTGCGCCTCTCGCCATTGCAACAACTGGTCGTGGTTCTTCCGGCGTCGGTCTCACAGCAGCTGTGACCTCAGATAAGGAGACAGGCGAACGACGTCTCGAAGCCGGAGCCATGGTTCTTGGTGATCGCGGCGTTGTCTGTATTGACGAGTTTGACAAAATGTCCGACGTCGATCGCGTCGCTATCCACGAAGTAATGGAACAGCAAACGGTGACCATTGCGAAAGCCGGAATTCATACGTCTCTCAACGCTCGTTGCAGTGTCATCGCCGCAGCAAATCCAATCTTCGGCCAGTACGATATCCATAAGGATCCCCACCGAAACATCGCCCTGCCCGATTCGCTCCTCTCCCGTTTCGATTTGCTGTTTGTGGTGACGGACGACATTGAAGATGCACGGGATCGCCAGATATCAGAGCACGTCCTCCGCATGCATCGTTACCGACAACCTGGGACAGAGGAAGGCGCTCCTGTCCGCGAAGAGGGAGCGCAGCTTCTTGGTGTAGGTCTTGAGACTGATACGGATAGCAATCGACCCACCGAAGTATACGAGAAGTTTAACCCCATGCTGCACTCTGGTGTCACGATCACCGTTGGCCGAGGGGCATCCCGTCGCACAGAGGTACTCTCGATCCCGTTCATCAAGAAATATATCCAGTACGCTAAACGCGAAAAACCAATCTTGACGAAGGGAGCAAGCGATCATATCGTCGCGGCATTTTCGGCGCTGAGGAACGATGAATTGGACTCTGGAACGCGACGTACTTCACCTATCACAGCTCGAACTCTCGAAACGCTCATCCGTCTTTCTACCGCACATGCGAAAGCCAGACTGTCTAAGCGCGTGGATCAAAAGGACGCCGAGATCGCTGAGCGGATACTGCGATTCGCGCTGTTCAAGGAGGTCGTCGAGACGAAGCGCAACAAGAGGAGAAAAGTGACCCGAGATCCCGACGCCATGTCAACAGACGACTCCTCTTCGTCGGACGATGACGAAGACGGCGACGAGAGGCAGACGACCGCGCCAGCCCGGAACGGCGGACCAAACACACGGAGGAACCCGAGGAACGGCACGACCAGGACACCTGCCGCAGATGATGACGAGGACGAGGACGAGGACGCGGACTTGTATAACATCACCCCGCGCTCCCGCCGCACCCAGACGGCAACGCAAACGCAAACCTCGCGCGCCCGCACAAATGGATCAAGGGCCGGTCCCTCATCTCAGATCAGCGCCGCCTCATCCCGCCCAGCTTCCCAACTCCTGCCCACGCAGACCGAGGACTCGCAGGAGCAGGAACAAGACGACGACGATGACGACGACGATGAAGACATCACGCCCCAGCGTCTACAAATCTTCCAGCGAGCGCTCGGTCAGCTGATCGACGGCCCGCTGTTTGCGAACGATGCTGCGGATGTGGCGCCGCTTGTTGCGGCGGTGAATAGTCGGGTTAGGGGCAGTGCGCAGGAGTTTGGGGATGAGGAGGCCGAGAAGGCGTTGCAGAAGTTGAGCGAGAGGAATAAGATTATGTATAGTGGGGGCATTGTTTATAAATTGTAGAGAGGGGGAGAAAGGTCCGGCGAAGGTGGGTAGGGGTAGGGGTTGGGGTTGGGGTTGGGGAGATGATAGAGATGAGGATGAGGATGAGGATGAAGGGCAAGTGTTCGATTTGGATGAGTGATGAGTGATGATGGTTGGACTGGACTGGGAAGGGTTGGAATGGGATTGACGGATTCAATTGATCGGATTCATTTAGGTGCATAGTTTGGCGTTCAGCTTATTCACGTGCTATGTGCTATAAACAGTCCCTGCTGGCTGAGAGAAGTAGAGGAGCGTATATGGCTTTTGCTTTGCTTCAATATATCGCTGATACCAAGCTTTCGAATATCATGCTGGGCGTGCAGCTTGGTCCGGTGATACTATTCGGAGCAGCCTAAGGTTATCTGAGCAACTTTGTTGAATGCGATTCTTCTCCTGGCGATGTTCATGGTGGTCTGTATCCTAGCCTAGCTAGCCAGCCTAGACCCATTGCTATCCGCAACTCGATGCGATACGGAAAGATAAGGTAGGAGGCTTGCGAAAGACAGGAGGCTCTAGAGTAGCTTTTGGTATGTTGTGCTGCGTGTTAGCGAGAGATCCTTGAATTTGGGAGTTCAAGTTGTGTTTCCTGGGTGTTTACAAGCGTTCCTGACCTCAGTGTGACTGCATGAACGACATGTCACACAAGTGGACCCAATGTCCGTTGTCTGGCACTGTTGTATGCGTTGAAAGGTTGATTTGGGTGGTTCCTGGGATGCAATGCGAGATCTTCATGTCTGAGAGATATGACACTTTTTTGCTGCGTACTACCTCATTAAGATTCGGCTGCAGAGGGAGAGTAGAGGTGAGATTGATAGCTGAAGTTTCTTGTCGTTTTGTCCATGCTTCATCTGAGACTGTTCATACGGGAGGTAGCTAAGAGTACTGATATATACAGTGTAAGAGGAACGGAGCTACAGGTCGAGATTGCGAACGTGTTCTGCAAGCAAAAAGTTGATGCCCTTCGCGAGATTGATCTCCAATTTGCTATCGAATAAGGAATCATTGCCGCAGAGTGGCGTGGCCGGACGCCAGCTGAACCCTGACCGCGTGCCGAAGCGTAGGCGATGGCGCTGCCATTCACAGCTGGGCCAAGACCCAATACGGGAAGGTGCACACTATAACTCGCTTAGCTCTGCCATATGGAGATCCTGCGCATCGATCTCCACTGCAAAGCTGCGGGAGACGCTGTGTTCAGCTAGCACGTCTCTGCGTTTGTTTAAGGCATGTCGAATCGTGGGTATGAGCCAGAGGTCCGGCCCGCCTGCACAGAGCACCGAAGGGCTGTTCCAATGCTCCAACGAGGAGATTGGCGCAGGGTTTGCCGACTGTGGGAAAGTGCTGGAGTGGAGATTGGTGGCAGTGTGAGTTGTGCAGGACAGCGGTTCGAGGTTGGATTTAAGAAGGGGATGGCGGTCGCGTCTGCTTTGGTTATGGTTTCTTTGCTCGCACTAATTTCGAGACATCAGTGTTGCTGTCCGAGATAAGTCGCTGCCAAATGCAATTCCTACCGCAGAGCTTCCGCCCCGGACGCGATCGTGTCCAGTCCGTCGAAGATGGCATGTCCGGCAGCACACTGCAAGTGCCTCCGCCTCCAGCCGGAGCGCGTAGGCCGACTGTAAGGACTCCCGCCTTCCTTCGATGGACCGCCACATCTCACAGCATCGCCAGATCATCGCAACAGAAGACCCGCTGTCCACATTCCGACACATGGTGGGCATCCACTCGACACGCTCCCTTGGTGCCTCAGGGGGCCGCAACCCCGATCTCTCGCACAACAATCTGCATTTCGACGGGCGCGCGGCGCCGAATCTGGGGATATACAACCGTGTCTGCCACCGTGAGCAGGAAGCGAAACGCGGGTACAAGTTTGCGGCGTTTCTCATCAATGGCTGTCTTGGGACGCAGATTGTCGTCGCGGCCGCGCTGACGGCTATGGGCGCCGCGGGATCGAATCATGTTGGGATTACGGCGTTTGGGGCTATTAATACGGTCATTGCGGGTATCCTTACGTACTTGAAGGGAAGCGGGCTGCCGAATCGGATACGCTATTATGAGAATGAGTGGAAGAAGGTTAGAGAGTATATTGAGCAAAGAGAGCGGGATTTCAGTAGGCCGGACTGTCGTCTTGATGTTTATGAGGTGGTTCGCGCTATCGAATCGGTGCGTAAACCCAGAGTGCAAAGTTTATGTTGAGAAGAATATGTACTGACTTTGTATCCCGGCCCGAAGATGTACGAGGAATGCAAAGCCGACGTCCAGTCAAACTATCCCGACAACTACATCAGCGTAGGCGACATCCGGAATCGATCCATGTTAACCGCACCGCACACCCCGAAACTCGCAAATGGAATGGGAGCCAGCAAAATCCAGGAATTGGAGCTGAAATACGGACCTCGCATTGCAGACCTTTTGGAGGGTCTAGCACACAAGGAAGAGGACCGGCTGAAGCACCTGGAAAAAGCCGTAGGAGACGAGTTTGACACGAGAAGGTCCCGCGCTGTGGACATCCAGAGACATCTAGAGAAAGATCTTGAAGCGGGGACGGCACGCGCTGTGGGTGCTGGGAGGGGGGTTGAAGCTGCGCTGGAGGATGCGAGGGAGAGGGCGGTAAGGGATGTGAGGGATTTGGAGAAGGAAGCAAAGGCGGAGGTTTCTAGAGCTGAGCAGGCTCGCACAGATGTTGAGAGGGAGACGGATAGGCAAAGATCGAATGTGATGAGGTTGGGACGAGATGTAGATGAGATTCGGAGAGTCCGGGATGATTGGTCTCCTACGCGCACGGCGTTGCATTAATACTTCTGAGTATTGTCAAGGCATATAGAGGAGCCGGTCGTGTACAGCTCTCAATGTCCAAATCCGCGCTTGTGGCATTGCGGCAGGGATACTTTGTGAATGTACGTGGAGTTTGAGTGGGTGAAGAAACCACCATAATGTTCCAACCGTTCTGGAAATTGACCTTCTGAGGGGTTGCTTATACCAATCTGAGAGGGTATGTAGTCAATGAAGGATTTGTCCTGTATTCAGACGCGGAAGTAAAGCGGAGAATGATAGGCTCCGATGGGTTAATACCGACTTGAGAAGGCGGGCAATGATGTATCCTTGTTGATACATCCGATAGACATACATAGCGTTAGTCGCGTTCTGATACCAGCAAAACATAGATCGGATGGCGTGTGAGAGCTCAGCCTTATTCGTCTTGTCGATGCAGCATGTGTCGATGCAGCACGTGTCGACCCAGAAGTATTGCACGTCATCCTGCCGTGCTTGTTGTCTGCGGAAGCGGATCTTCCTGTAGCCACACTTGGCATTGCCATGGCCCGTCACCAGGTCTATGAAAGTAACCTCATCCGCGTCTGCTCCCTACGTGTGTGAAAGGATCGCATAAGGCGGTATCGCGAAATCGTCGAAGCTGACGATGCTGAGCTCGCCACGTTCGTCGTATTTTAGTAAACGCATCAATCCGTGGATCTGTAACGGAGGTCGGTTGGAAGGCGATGCGAGGGCTTGACACGGCAGCCTAGTAGGACGAGAGTGCGGCATTTGGCACTCGCGTGCAATCTAGAACGAGCGTATAGAGAAGAGGACAAGTGCTTGCAAAGCTCCGGGTAGCTATACGGCGAAACAGCGTTTCAAGATTTGCAGACTTGAGCTGCTGTTCTGCTCCATGTTCTGAGTGCTGTGAGGAGGTTCGAATAGGCTCGAGGTAGAGGCAGACGTAGCTGGGTGTGCTCATACTTGTGCTCATACAACCCTTTTCACTCAGCATCTGCAAACTCGTCTGACCTTTCCCATTACACGTGTGGGGTGGCCAACTGAAGACGCCAAGAACGCGTCGAGGACTCAGTATTCCCGTTGGTTAGCTAATGACACGATAATTGCCTGCTTACTTCTAGGGAATAATGTTCTTGAACCAATATTCTTTTCGAGTGCTGGTCTCAGTTTAACAATTATTATTCCTTGCTTCGCTACTGACTTGAAGGATTAAGTAGACCTTGATACCATAGCAACAAATACCAGATTCTAAGGCAGAAGGCCCTTCTTCTTCTCAAGGCTTAGGCATTAGTTGCATCCCTGATATTGGACTCTCTCATGTGGCTGGCCCTATGCTCTGTTGCGGACACTTGCTCCTTCAATAACCTCCGTTGTTTCAGCCACATGCTGTGGAAGTTCTTTGCTCCCCAAAGCTGGGCAGCGCTAAAGACCACATGTAGAATGGGGGTTACAATCTTGAAAGGTAAAGTCCAACGGTGCCACAGAGAGCCGAAGAGCCACATGATGATTACAGTTTCAAATACGGTACCTGCGAAGGTGGTAATGCAGCTAAAAAGAAAGATCCTACAGAGAATATGATGATCTGTAGGGTACAAGCGGTACATGATGATGGCGATATGTGGCCAGAACTCAGCGACAATGTCGAAAGCGCCTATTGAAAGGATTGTGTTAGCAAAAGGGAAGGGTCTCCTAACAAGATACAACATACCCCAAACGAAACAAAGATCAAATTCAATGGTGGCGTCTCGTTCATGCTGCCAGTTGAGACTCATAGCGACGGAGCTTTGGGCTATCATGATAGCCCCGATGTGGTGGGCAACAGCAATAGGGGAGAGCTTCGCACGGTAGAATAGCTCGAAGATGTACATGGCGATGAAGAGTTGATTAAGTACGATGAGGACTGTAATCTCGTCAATCATCTGAAAAAAACCACGTTCGCGAGCTCGAGGAGGACATACCGTCGCCAAGAGTCACGATTTTGGAGCCCGCATACCTGGTATGCATCGTCGCGTTTCCGAAAGTCACGTCAATGAATGGATAGGCACCTGCAACTAACATTACAATTTTCGCAGCGCCAGCCACATGATGATTTACAAAGCCTCGCCGGTTGACCTCATTGAGGTTCAGGTATCTGCTACCATAGCATTTTCGCATCAAAAAATTCTCGAAGAGGTAGTAGCGCACACAAAAGAAGACGACCAGAATGATGGTGAGGATAAGTGCAGAGAAGGGTGCTAAATGAGAGATAACTTCGTTGACCAGATCAACCACGTGAGGCGGATCAAAGTCCGGATGGAACTCCTTTCGGGGATCCATGTGAGCAGGCAATGATGAGCTGTGTTTCAAGCGAAGCACCTAAGCTCAGTGCCCAACTCACCCGGTACAAGTCCGGTGGCGATGAACGAACGATGACAAACGAAGGAAGGAGGGTAGGAAGAGATGCTGGGACGAGACGGGGTTCATGAATGGCAAGAGGCTGGGTGAGAAACTGGAATGGTATGTTAGAGGCTTAGCTGCTGACGTAATTTCCCCGCATGCTAGCTCTCCCCAGTTCCGAGATTCTTTGCGGCTCAAGCCTACTTTCACTGAGTATGATTGTGCCATTATGCATGGCAAGGAAATCGACGCTGACCGACGAGAAGCTAGGAAACACACGTACATCTATGTATCTTCCTGAGACGATGTAGCCTGCGATCTGCTGTTCGCTAGGTTTCCCGCGCCGACGTCCCTGAAAGCCACTTCATGGGACTCCTTTCATCTCCCAAAATCACTTCCACGGCCTCACGAACAGGTACAAAACAATTTATCATCTCTTTGCAAGCACGCTAAACTAGACGACATGCATCTGAGACAAGGTACAGAGTTAGCTCGATGTTCGAAACCTGGGGAGAGCTGCATCGCCAAGCCATTCATATTAGCCGGTGCAGAAAGCAATATCGAATATAATGAACTGCCGTCTCACATGATATATAGAAATTCTCGAAGCTTTCCTTTCCGGGCCGTTTATGAACATCGGTACCCCGCGGAGTACACCAGAAACCACACACTCTATGTACATGATGCGGGAATTAACCAATCCGCGGCAGAGCCATGAGCCCAGCCACTGGAGCGAGCGTTCTTTCAGCCTTGACCCGGATTATGGTGGCTGAATATGGACTTCTCCGTCTTCGGCCTGCAAAATGTAGAAGTCCTGATAGTGCGATTAATCACAATCGCGATACCCTGGACCGGCTCATTGGCGGTATCAGAGTATAAGAGTCGCCATGCTTCTCGTTCAATCCTCTGCATTCTCGCCTTCTCATTTCTGATCGACAAGCATTGCCTTAGCCATGGCTGCTTCCTTTGCTCTCGTTACTTCCCTTCTTTTTGGCGCTGCGACCGCCCAGGGGTTGGGGACTACGGCTGAGGTTCACCCAAAGGTTTCGACATGGAAGTGCACAACTGCGGGTGGTTGCACAGAGCAAAAGTCCGCACTTGTTCTGGACTCTGCATCCCACTGGATTCACCAGAAGGACGATCAGAGCAAAGGATGTGGGAACTGGGGGAGCGCAGCTGACCCAACGGCATGCCCAGATGTTGAGACTTGTGCAAAGGTATGTCAAGCTGCAACGAATTGTGAGCAATGTACTTTGATTGCATCACAAGACTGCTACAACAGTTATTTTGGTCTTCTTTTGTTCTTCGCTGCCACAGTACGACTTCGACTAACACAATGCACTACTAGAATTGTATCATGGAAGGTATCTCGGATTATTCGCAGAATGGTGTTCGGACCCAGGGAGGAAACGTACTCCTGGATCTCTACAACCCGGCTGGAAGTGTAGCCAGTCCCCGAATCTACCTTTTGGCTCCCAACGAGAAAGAGTATGAACTGCTCAAGTTGACGAACCAAGAGTTCACATTCGACGTCGATGCTTCCAAACTACCATGCGGCATGAATGGTGCTCTGTACCTCTCCGAGATGGAAGCTACTGGTGGACAAAGCACGCTCAACCCCGGCGGTGCCGCCTATGGAACTGGATACTGCGACGCTCAATGCTATACCACTCCGTGGGTGAACGGCGTCGGAAACATCAACGGCTCGGGTATTTGCTGCAATGAGCTCGACATCTGGGAAGCCAACAGGGCTGCTACCCAGCTCGCACCGCACACCTGCAGCAAGCCTGGAGTCTATCAGTGTACTGGAACCGAGTGCGGCGCTACCGGTGTTTGCGACAAGAACGGCTGCGGCAACAACCCCTATGGCGTTGGCGAGAAGGGCTACTATGGCCCTGGATTGAAGGTCGACACTTCCAAGCCGTTCACCGTTGTTACTCAGTTCCCAGCTACCAACGGCACACTCACCCACATTGTCAGGAAGTACGTCCAAAACGGCGTAGTCATCGAGAATGCTGCTCTCAATGTAACGGGTCCCATCGACGATAGATACTGCGCGGCTCACGGCGCCACTGCTTTCATGAACACTGGCGCCATGAAAGGTATGGGACAGTCTTTGGATCGCGGTATGGTCTTGGCTATGAGCATCTGGTGGGATGATGGCGGTTTCATGAACTGGCTTGACAGCGGAAATGCTGGACCTTGCAATGCTACGGAGGGCGACCCCAAGGTCGTCACGACAATCGAGAAAGCACCTACGGTCACGTTCAGCCAGATCAAATGGGGTGACATTGGATCAACCTTCAAGTCGAACTCCAGTGTTGAAAGGCGCTTCATTGCATAGAGAAATGGCGAGGAACCGGAAGGTATCGTGCCGGATATAGATCTCAAAGACTTGTAAATAAATATTGTACGCCAAGCTATTTTAACGAAAGCCCGAAGTGTTGCTCAGACTAGTTGCCTGTTTGTTTGTGATAAGATCTTAACGGGCGTGCACCGGGGCTCGCAAGGTTTTCCTGACCGGTTCTTCGTGCTCCCTCGAGCCAATCAGCTTTCATTTATGTCGGACCGAGTTCTCATCTTACCGAAGTTTAGGCGATTCATGACGCTGGAACTTGCCACGTGCTTGCCAATTCTGGTGAGAATCCGAGCTTTGCAGCGACTCTGGCAGTTCCTCCCTATGATCCTGGAAACTTACTTCTAACGCAAGTAACTAACAGATGAGAACTCAACGGTTAGAATAATAGTGAGGATTAGCTTCATCACCGCCAGAGCCCGGATTCCCACCGGAGCTGACAACATGCAGTACAAACCACTCAGCATCCGAGAGTCTTGAACAAAACTACGAGCCCGTATGCACTTGCATACATGGATCTGCCACAGTATTGCCATCATAGCTACCAGGCGGGTACGCTCGCCTCGAGCTCCTCTGGCTCTACCCCTCACCCTCCAGCTCTTGGCATATGGAGAACGACAGCCATCCGGGGGCTTGAATCAAGTCGCTTCGGGTAGCTCGGGAGGCAAGCTATAAAAGAGGCCACGACCACTGTCCTTGATCGTCTGAGATGCTGAAAGCCATCACAGCACACAATGGCTTCCTATTCGCAGACGAGCATCGAATTGCAACCAGTAGGAGCATCTTCCCAAAAGAACAATGACCCCGCCGAATTTCTGCCTCAGCCCTCGACTACGGTCAGCGTTGTAGAGCAATGGAATTACCCTCGCATCAATATCCAAAGGACGTTTGCGACATTCTTTGGCTTTGTCATAATGGGAGCGAATGATGCTGCGTACGGAGTCAGTTCCTGGAATCAATTGTGTATCAAAACTTCTTGCTTGCTAATTTATTGGACAGGCTCTAATACCTTATGTATACGATATCATCGGAACTCCTCGATCGCAGCTAATCGTTAACAGATTGAGGAAGATTATCACTTGACTTACATAGTCGTGTCCCTAGTATTTCTGTCACCACTCGTCGGATATGCTGGCGCCGCTATGCTCAACAGCTGGATTCATGTGCGCTTTGGTCAGCGCGGCGTCGCCATGATCGGTCCCCTGTGCCACCTTGTCGCCTACCTAGGTATAGCTCTGCATCCGCCCTACCCGGTTCTCGTCGTGATCTTTATTCTTGCTGGTTTCGGCAATGGACTGGAAGACGCTGCGTGGAACGCTTGGATTGGAAACATGGCAAACTCGAACGAGGTGCTGGGGTGTTTACATGGCTTCTATGGGGTGGGAGCTGTGTTGAGTCCGCTGGCCGCGACGAGTCTGATTACGAAGGCTGGTTGGCCGTGGCATGCTTTTTACTATATCATGGTTCGCATGAAGTACCTCGGAGAGGGAGTGACCGCACACACTGACCAAGGCATAGATTGGAGGGGCAACAATTGAGCTCGCTACGACCGTGAGCGCTTTTTGGGACGTGACCGGATCTGTATACAGAGAGAGTATGCCACGGACGACAGCAGCGAAGGAGAGTCGACTAAAAGAAGCCCTGAGATGTCGCGTGACTTGGGTTGCATCCATCTTCCTACTCTGCTATGTTGGAGTGGAAGTGGCGTTAGGTGGCTGGATCGTAACTTTCATGATCCGCGAAAGAGCTGGACAGCCTTTCGCCTCCGGCATGGTTGCGACTGGATTCTGGACGGGTATCACCATGGGCCGATTTATCCTCGGCTTCATCACCCCAAGGCTTGGTGAAAAGCTCGCAGTCATGGTATGTTTCTACCTTTACGACTACGTGCTAGAGACAATGCTCACAATGTATAGGTGTATATCGTCTGTGCAATGACTTGTCAACTTATCTTCTGGCTCGTCCCACAGTTTTACGTATCCGCCGTGGCGGTTTCTCTACAAGGCTTCTTCTTGGGACCCATGTTCCCAGCAGCCGTCGTCGCAGCTACTAAGATCCTTCCTCCGTATCTTCATGTTTCAGCGATTGGCTTCGCAGCTGCCTTTGGTGGAGGAGGAGCAGCTGTCTTGCCCTTCGCCATTGGAGCCTTGGCTCAATCACAGGGTGTTGCTATCCTGCAGCCCGTCATCTTAGCGATACTCGCCCTACTTATCGTTCTCTGGCTGTGTTTACCAATCCTCAACAAAGCGGCGACGTCAGAGACCGGAAACGAGTCGTCTAAGCCCGAGGGTCAGTGGTTCAACGTAGACATTGACCTTGTAAACGCCGGGCGTCGGACCATTCGGAAGGCTAGAGGCGGAGGGTAGGTGAGTCTCACACATGTCATGACGCTTGCTACATGCTGAAAGTTCGTGTGTAGAACGCAGCCAGAAGTGCACCAACATTGTAGTCTTGGTGTTCGGCAACGGCTGGAGTTCCGTAGAAAAGCCAACGCCGAGCGGAAATACGTCAAAAAGCAGATCCAGGAGCTTCATTGTACACGAGAAATGCCAGCAGTTGCAGTTCTCCAGGGCGTGGACCCGGCCTCGGAGAGCCCACTGCCTTATGGGAATGTTCGGAGTCGTATGGAGCGATCGACCCAACGAGATGGCTCAATCTAGAATCAAGATAACGGTTACTAGAGACATCCAGTTTAACTCTAGGATCAACGTAGGAAAAACAACTTTACATTCTAGAATCAATCATTCGTACGCTACACGCAGTACAACATACGAAAGGCTGAGATAGTGCCTCACGTCGTTCTAAATCAACACGATGGAGATGGCTTACTTTCTGCCAGTGGACAAGAGGAGAAGAGGATGCCAGCTTGCTGACAGCGGTCGATCAAGTTGGTATTCGAGTGTAGGTGATATGTACGCTCTTTTGGATTGAGAGGTGTGACTAGGACTTCACCATTGGAAAGATCGAGGAGTCCAGATCTCGGAACTATGATGAGGCTGCTCCAGGTACCGCTATGGTAGAAAGGTCCCTTAACGACGCTAGTCTACATGCATGTCTGGCGCCACTCCG
The DNA here is from genome assembly GCA_010405375.1 of Lophiostoma macrostomum CBS 122681. Classification (NCBI taxonomy): domain Eukaryota; kingdom Fungi; phylum Ascomycota; class Dothideomycetes; order Pleosporales; family Lophiostomataceae; genus Lophiostoma; species Lophiostoma macrostomum. Next base: position 31,618 of record MU004357.1, on the reverse strand, counting down.
GTCCGCACCATCAACCTTGGAAACATAGCAACCAGGAATTTTCGCCAACATCGAAGGTCATCACGCTAAGCTTTGCTTGAGCACGGCAATGACTATCCAAATGTCTAGGCAAATGCTTGATCGCACTTTGCCGTCACTGCCACTAAATGTTCACATCTACTCTGGTGGCTTCCACAGCATGAGATGTAAGTCTTTCCCAGTCCATCTCTCAAGATATTGATCAATCGATACCCTTAGTCTCAGACATTGTATCTAATGTTCACAGGGGCCTAGAATTCTTATGTGTACGTCCCGCAAGCATCTACATGTGTCTAAGGAAGGAATGCAACGAGCGGAAATTAATGAGCCAACCGGAGCCGAGTACATTGGATCTTCTAGCCGTCGATCATAGTTTGTGGAGGCTTCTAATCTAGGAATGGCCCCTGCATAGTCAACTTATCAGAGCTTTCCTTCTCACCCACGTGCGCACCATCAAACGCAATAGCACGCAGTTCACGAAAATGCCAACCAACAGCCATACCAAGCTGAATCACCACGACTTGACTATATGCGCACAATCTTGGAAAAGCACGGGTTGTATACCGCAGCCACTCATCCTACGCCTCGGATCCAATCTACTTTGAAGTTCGTGCGGTTCATGCGAGCACTGGTCGATGATGCTTTCGACACGAGGCATCACTGCTGGCAGCCCACGTGCTCAAGTGTTGTACATCATACTGTGTAAAATGAACTCGGGGTAGGGAGCACTTTTAGGTGAAAGGATTCAAGGTATGTCTAGTTTCTCGGGTCCGAGGCTGAGTCTTCGAAAGAAGTGCAGTATCGATGTCATGCCGGGGGATTGTGCCCCTGAGACCAACTCTGATCTCAAGGATAAAAGAGAACCATATTCTTCCACAGAGATTGTCTACTAGCAGCCAACTTCTCCCTTCATTTGCTCTTACGATTACTTTGGAGATTCCTCTCAAGTTCTTACTCTTTCTTTGTCGCCTCCCGTTCCAGTACTTCACACGATTGGCCTTACGATGCGATCAAGTCTAATCACTGCGCTCTTTCTGAGTCAGTACGCCGATGCCAAACCACTTTGGCCCTCGCTGTCACGACGTGGTGGCATTGGCGGGAATGGCGTCGAGTGGCGTCAAGTAACGTGCGATTATGGTACCCTTGGTGATTCGACAAATGATCCTGTACAGCAATTCATAGATTCTCAGGCTGCGTACGTATCTGCTTAATATGCAAGAAAGGAGATAGCTAATCCTCGTTCGAGTGCAGTGTTGCATTTGCGGAGGCGCACGATGCGTACAAAGGTAACAACAGTGACATGCTGTTCACCAATTGGCTGGCAAACTATTTCAATGCGCGGCCGGATCTCAACTGCGGTAATCTCGAAGGTGAGTCATCGGTACCGTAGATACTGGTCTTTACTAATAATGTATCTTGTTTCAAGGCGCGAACTGCGAAGTTACCCTTTCTTGTGGCCAGGCAGGTACTGCTAATGCTGACGTCAACTCGCCTGCCGGGTACTTTGTAAGAGATTTAGCTACCAGCACATTTTTGGCGGCTAGTTAATATGTATGCAGATTCTGAACTCAGTCATTTCACTTCATCAGCATTACTACGCGCAGTACAAGGGACTGATGAACGCGTACACCTTTGTCCTTGGGCAAGCTGGTAGTTTCACGTCCAATTTCGCTACACAGCCTGATCAGCTTCCTGAGTCCCAGGAAAAGCTCGCTCTTGACATTGTTCTCATGGTTTGGGGTGTCATATCTTCCTTCACTTTCAACTCGTGGCTCAAAAACGTGCCACTCTTCAAAAAGGGAAATGACCTCTCGGTCTTGAAAGACATCACCAACACTCTTGTTTCTCAGAGCATCACCGCGACTAAAGACAGCATGTCTGCGTACGTTTTCCGCATACCTCCTATCATTATTCGAAAAGCTGATAACGACTAGTGTCGACGATTTGAAAGTCCAAAACTCGATGGACACTTTCCTCTCGGAAGCTGTCCACTCCTGGGTCAACATAACAAACGTAATGGTCGAAACTGTCATGGAAAAGGAGCCCCTGACCCTGTACAGCAACATCGTCAACGGCAAGATGTGGGACCCCAACGCAAGCAACGATGCCATGGACCTCACAGACGAGGCGATGCAGGTGCTCTTCGCCTACATGATCCCCGCCGCCTGGAAGCTTGCTGACCCCGAGGTCGGAGCCTTCATCGCCACTGCAGACGGCCTCACAGACAACGATGGAACATGCGAGGGTGCCGATCCTTGGGCTACCTACAAAGACAACGCTGACTGGGAGGTTGACAGCGGCGATGCTTTCGTCAAAGGCCACGTCTGCATCGATGGCAAAGCGTACTTCCTGCTTCGCATGGAACGCTCTGACCAGACGAAGGAATTATGCCACGAGGCTCTGCACGGCAACACAACCCCCGGGCTGAACTGTAAGAGGCCTAAAGCAGAAGGTCTGCCGGGTGTCGCCACGCTAGATGGCAGCCATTGGGGTGGACTGACTGTCCAGACTCTCACTGGTTCGGCGGTCGGATCCTGGAACGACAATGGCAAGAAAAATGGATGGGTGAGTGTGGATCCAACTACCGCCGATGGCTTGAACACTATCTACGACAAGGGTATCAACGCGCCGGGCATGGTGAACATTCCGGTCTGTTCGATGGAGGAGGCCTTTAACAACGCCTACAACTATGTTAAGACGGACAATTGGCCGTGCAATTAGACGGAAGTTGGATCTGCTTTGGAATAAAGGTTGCTAGGGACTGTGGGGTTGCCATTTCGGGCGAGGATTCTTTTCTTTGGTGTATTGTGTTCATTATTTTTTCCGTCTTTAATTCTTATCCCAACGAATTAATGCATACAACCAACTGATCTCGATTGTTTGGAGAGAAATTGAAGCAGTTTGCAAGCCTGAAAAGTTGCATCAATCAACAAAACAACAGCGTAGTAAAGAAAGGCAATGCACGAATTGACTTCTTGCGAACTCAGCCTAGCTTTATTCCAGGATAACCTCTATCATGCCCTCATTTCCTTCACCCTTGTTGTATATGCCAGCAATCTTGAGGCCACAACTATCGATGAGAGCATGCCATTCGGATTCAGTGCGCTCCTGAGCGGACGCAAGAGCCATCATGAAGATGTCAAGGGATATATGTTGCCAAGCTGCGTGTTCGTCTGCGAGTACCTGTATGTAATTCAGCATACTTTTAGCTTACGGCAAACTTGTTTGAAAGTTATTCGAGCCAATCGATTTGTTCAATCAGAGCCGGAAGAGAAGGAAATGAACATGCGTAACTTACGCAGTCATTGATGAGTATTCTAGAGTATCCCGGTTCCATAGCATCCCTTAAATGCCCAAGAATAACTCGGCACTGCTCGTCCGCCCAGTCATGTAGTACAGAGCGCATGAAGTAAGCTCGCGCTCCTTTGATCGGTTGGGGAGTGAAGAAATCGTGCACTTGCAACTCGATGTTTGTAGACTTATCCAATTCCATACCTTGTGCTACAGCAATGACCTCTGGTACTTCTTGCAAGACCAGCCTCCCAGCATATTCTGGCGTACTTTTTCGGAAGTCCTGCAGAATTTGACCAGTTCCGCCCCCGATATCGACTAAAACCGACGAGTCGTTCTCTCTTGGTCCACTTATGTGACGATCATGTACCGGGTACATCTCGACCCAGTTTGGGCGGTGCTTTCGCAAGGTGTATGCGTAATGGTGAAAGGCTTGGAATACGTCAGGGTGATCTGTCAGCCAGCCAAATCCGTGTCCCGGGTACTTTTGACCATACTGGAAGGGGCCATCTGTAGGATTTTGGGGGTTCTTGAATTGGGTGTTTTTGAGATAGGTGGGCATATGAGCAAAAGAAGGTTGTGCGCAATCCCAACTGCCAGTCTATCAGTGCTCAAGTCTATAGTCAATTATCAATATCGAACTCACCCGAAGATGATACCTGCCACATATTCTGGGCGGGCAAGGAGACGTGTCAAAGCGTTTGGTGCATAGAGGCCGGAGCTCTTCTCCTCGAGCATATGCATCGATGCACACACTCGAGTGATGCGTTTGACAAGGATTGGTGACGCTGCAGTGGGAGTAGCAAATTCTGCATCCGACTTGGGACGCCCATCGTCTTGAACTGCCGTCTCAAAAACCTTCAGATCGACTGCAATACGGAGAGCGACACTGCGGGTAGGCTTAACATCTCGAAGTCAGTTTGGGGTATCTGGGAGGATGGATTGAAAAATACCGGAGCCCATATGTTCCACAGAAGTGTTTCCACTGGCGTTTCCGCGACAGCCACTAGCTCACGAGCACTTGCAATCAGCTTCTCACGTGCAGCAGAATCGCCATCAATCAGGTCAGTGCCATGGGCCGAAACTTGCTTGAGTGCCTTAGCAATCGCCTCGTTGTGTTTATTTGATCCGATATCATGTTCAGCCATGCCGTGCTTCCTAGAGTCCTCGTGCGCTATTTCCAGAATTGCAGGAAAATAGATCCACGCATTTTGCGAAGGCTAAGAGCGGTTAAGAAGCTATCGGCCGAAAAAACCCGTCTCACTGTGAGCTAGTCTTTACTAGTGAAGAGGGGTCTTATGGTCGTCATCATTGGCGCTTCTGGCCGCAGGGAATCGACATCTTACGTGCCTGGCAGGCATTTCAAGTCAGCCTAAGTGTGTAGATGTTGGCTTCCACCAAAGAACTCCGCCGCCTCTACCTGCTCGGATATCTCATCAAGGACTCGCTCCGAGGATTGATTTACCTGGATATGCACTACAACAACGCAATGCTATGGAAAGGCTTCGTTCGCTTATTCTGGTTTCTCTGAGCGAAAGCGCGGACTAATTGGATGGATGCGCCGCTGGATGCGCCGCAATGATGCAGCCATGGGGCGTAATGTCGATGCATCGTCATGAACGATACTTGCAGATGATAATCACAATCTAAGTCTGACTTGGACTAGCAAGACATGCATGTTCCAAAGCGACAAAGCTATGCCACCTAGATAACCCAAGTTGACCCCAACGCACGATAGGTAATACCGAATCTACCGGCAAAGTATCAATAGGTTTCAGGGGTTGCTGGCTTGACATCTTTGAAGCAGAAAAAAACCGAACCTCAATTACGCCCCATGACCGTGTTTGTGTTCAAGATGCGAACTAGTATGCCTTGTGTGAAACGCAATTTCCCTCGACTAGTCTAACGCTCTACCCAAAAATGAAACCCTTGCCATGCCAGAGTATATCATACTAGAAAGGAACTAAAGTTTGCGCGGTAACCTTCCTCTTCGCACACACAAACACCAGATATGGCCTCCGAAACGACGAACGAGACATCTTTGCAAAAAAAAGCTAGTCAAAGCTCCAAAGAAGTTACCCCAATGGACCTCAACACAACGCTTGCAGCTCAGTATGGCGGAAACTCCAACACTGGCTGTGTCGGCTACCTCCCCACCCCATGGCTTCCCTACATCCAAGTTGCCCGACTTAGCCCCCCAGCTGGATTCTTTCTCATATACTTGCCACACGTCTTTGGTGTCCTGCACGGCGCCATTGCACGCCAGGCGCCCCTCGAAGAAACAGCACGCGCGGCGGCCATCACATTCGCGGGAAGCCTCTTCGTCTCCAATGCTATTCACATATGGAATGACCTCATCGACGCTCCCTTGGACGCTCAAGTCGAGCGCACGAAGAACCGTCCAATACCGAGGGGTGCAGTCTCGCCTTCGGTCGCACTATTGTATACATTCAGTCAGACGATAGGTGCCCTGGCCCTTCTGCCCTATGTTGCGCCAGGCTACTCGATCAGAGAAACGTCGATATACGCGCTTCCGAGTATCGTCGGTTGGATGTACCATCCCTGGGCGAAGTGCCATACAAACTATCCGCAAGCTGTGCTTGGATTCTGCGTTGCATGGGGGATCGTTATTGGCTCTCTTGCTATGGATGTCGAACTTTTCACATACGACCCCTTTGGACACCAGAACTCAGCGCCGGCGGTGGATTTTGCTGCCGTGTTCCTGTTTCTGGCGTGTATCCTCTGGACAATGATCTACGACATTACACTGGGTATTTATGCACATCAAGACTTGCAAGATGATCAGAAAGCGGAGATCAAGAGTATCGCAGTGCTTTATCGGGATAAGACGTGGGTGCTGTTGCTTGATATGTCGGGTCTGCTTACAGTCTATGGAATCGTAGGTGGCATGACTCTGTCGTACTATGTTCTTTCGGTGGGAGGGTCAATTGTGACTTTGAGTTTAATAGTTGCTCGAGCTGAATTGCGGAGTTCCGAGAGCTGTTGGTGGTGGTTCGGCAATGGCTTTTGGTATGCTGGAGGTGCGATCACAGCAGGCCTTTTGGCTGAGTATGCGCAGGTCTTTCTGTAATATATATGCTTGACGGTCTTCGGCGCATATTAAAGATATGAGGATAAGCCCACATAGCGATTGGAAAGTCAGACTTTTGGAGATTGTATGAACCTTATTGATGAACGTTGTCTAGATCAATTCAGCAATACTTTCCATTGCGTATGGAACATGGGTTATTCGCAAACTGTAATGTGGAGACATGTATTCAGGCCATCATCTGCTACGGTAAGAATGTTCCTTGGAACGGTGTAGATGGCATGCCCACGGGTGGTGAATGCTACCTGCACGTGACATACCATGAGTACCTACGTAGGTACCCAGGGGGTGACTGATTATCGCACATAAATTATGAAGACCCTGCAATAGGCTTTCCCAGATTGTTGATCCTTCCGGTAGGATCGTGCAAAAATTGATGTGAACGCCGCGAAGAGAGTCATGACGGCTCTAAGGCACTTGTGTGAGATTGTGTGAGTACAAGGAAAATAATGCCCTAGAAGCGGCCGGGGTATCCGTGGACTAGTGCGCTTGCCGAGTATACGAGATAGTCTGTGCACGTATAAAAGAGCGGCGCTACCACAACTGTCCATTCACATTTCTTTAGGCAGATAGTTCTCACCTCTCCGTAGCCAATAAAATCGACCTCAAGCGCACGGGCCACTCGTACATCTGTTGGAAGCTGCTGCCTCAGCCTGATGCCTCGCCCACACCTGCTGAGACATGTCTGAACGGGACATCCCGACAAATTCTTTGCCTTTCGCTCCCGAAACGCGTGGTCAATATAATACCGCGGATTCTGTGAAGGGTGTGAATGAGTCTTCCCATGGCTGGGGCGGCTGGGGCGGCTGGAGGTTCTTAAGCCAGGACGCTCGCAAGGACAATGGCAAACAATCCGTAGACTCCATGACTCCAAGCACTTTCTATACGGCAACTCCAGGATACGAGGTTGGTTTCGGGACACCTGGACGGATAAATCCCGGGTCCGCATATGGCAGAGTGCTACAGGAACACAAGCTGTTGGAAGCGAAGGAAATCGAGATCAACTGGTCAGGAAGAGGCCAGCATGTAGACTTTGGTATCAACGAGATCATTCCCCTCGAGACTGAAAGAACCATTGGACATTCCGCGACGGCCTTAGTCGAATCGGTTCGCTGCCGCAGAATACGACTAGCTCGAAAATCCATACGCTGCAACCGCCATGCTAAACCCGAGGACCTAGTGAAGGAAGTAGCCTACCTACACAAACTGCGTCATCCCCATATCGTACAATTAGTGGGCACATACCTCCAGAAGAAGACGTTCGCAATATTGCTATATCCTGTCGCTAGCGGGAACCTCCAGAATTACCTTGACAAGTTGGAAATTTCTCAGTCCCGGGATATGCTAGCAGACTTGGCCCGTTTCTTCTTCTGCCTGACACACGGACTGCGATATATGCACGAACAAGGCATTCGCCACATGGACATCAAGCCAAGTAATATCCTGGTCCACCATCGAGAGGCCATGAGCTTCGGGGGCGTTCGATCTATACTCTTGTGAGCCACACGGAAACTCTCGACTAGGAAACATGCTCACTGTACATAGTACCGATTTCGGGATTAGTAAAACTTTCACGGAAGAGGATGGTTCACAGACAGCCGGTCCCGCCGCCTTGACAAAGAGATGGTGCAGTCCAGAGGTAGCGGCCCAAGAGCCGCGAGGGCGAGCTGCGGACGTGTTCTCGCTGGGTTGCGTGTTTGCCACCATGTACAGTGTCCTTGTCAATGCGCCTTTGGCCGATTTCGAAGGCGTCCGAGAAGAGAGTGGGGCGGGTGATGCCTTCCATCTAGCTATACTGCAGGTTCACAATTGGCTTGACAATCTTCCAAGTGAGCGAACTATAATCAACACGTGGTATTCACGCCGGTCTATGGTGGAGCTTCTGAAGGGGATGATGGCCAGAAACCCAAAAGGACGACCTCCCGCAAGCGCGGTCGCTCATCGCTTGGAAAACGATGAGAACGCGTTTGAAGCGTGGAGAAGAGGGAAAGACATGTGGAGATGCTGCAGAGAATCGCCAGAAAGTTATCGGGTTGCAGAAGAGGACGAGATGAATGCTTTGGCGCACGAGTAGCCAATCGGGGCCCCGTGTAGATAGAAGTCGCCATATTCTACACGCGTTGTGGCATCAGGGCCATTGCTTGCGAGTGCCTAGGGTGTTCATCACCAGTGTCGTGTCAAATGAATCTCTATACACCTTCGATTCCTCGCTTCGACGCGTGCCCATAGCAGTCAGGATTGCTGGCTGCATCTGCGAGGTTCGATGGGATGCGATGACGCTAGACTGCGGTGAGCGGAGTGGCCCGTGCTCTTCGCCGCACGCCTGCCCCGGTCGGCGGGTGTCTGCATCTGATTATTTCGCGACGACGGCAACCTCTTGAAGGCGAACCCTCCTCTTCTTCCCCCACTCGCGCCCTCGACCGAGCCCCATCGCCGCGATGCCGCTCGTCGACAACCCGCAGATCAAGCAGGCCAGCCTGCACAACCCGCTGCCGCTGCAGCTGCACGCCTACGTCTGGCCGTTCCTGCTCGTGTGGCCCGCCTTCCTCTCCGTCTACCTGTCGCCCGAGCGATACGACCGGCACCTCCAGTCGTCCGAGTGGACTTTTGTCTGGGCCGGCAGCATCACCACCATCCAGTCGCTGATATGGCTGAGCACCCACTGGAACGTCGACCTGCGCTCCCTCTTCACCACCACCAAGGCCGCCGACGTGGGCACCGCCAAGCTGATCAAGGTGGTCCCCATCGCCAACGCCGGCTCCGCTGAGATCTGCCCGCTGAGACGTGACAACGTCGGCGGCAAGGCCAACATCTCGTTCCTCTTCCAGAAACGGCGCTTCCTGTACAATGCCGAGAAGGGCAGCTTTGCCCCGCTCATCTACGCCCTCGACGCCGAGCCGAAACCGCAGTTGCATACGTTCCAGGAAAGCAAGGGCCTGACCACCCCTGCGGAGATTGAGCGCCTGCAGCAGCACTATGGCGACAACAGCTTCGACATCCCGGTGCCGACCTTCACGGAGCTGTTCAAGGAGCACGCCGTGGCCCCCTTCTTCGTGTTCCAGGTCTTCTGTGTTGGCCTCTGGATGCTGGACGACTACTGGTACTATTCGCTGTTCACACTATTTATGCTGGTCGCATTCGAGAGCACGGTCGTATGGCAGAGGCAGAGGACACTTAACGAATTTCGCGGAATGAGCATCAAGCCATACGATTTGCTGGTTTACCGCCAGAAGAAGTGGACTGAGATCCAGAGCGACAAGCTGTTACCAGGAGATCTTGTTAGTGTTGGACGGACAAAGGAAGATTCTGGCGTAGCATGCGATATGGTACTGATCGAGGGGTCGGCTATCGTCAACGAGGCCATGCTTTCGGGTGAGAGTACCCCTGTGTTGAAAGAGTCGATTCAGCTTCGGCCGGGAGATGCACGCATCGAACCCGAGGGATTGGACAAGAACGCTTTCCTGTATGGAGGAACCAAGGTCCTACAGGTATCACATGGCACCTCGGCCGAGGAAGATGGTGGCTCCATTTCGAGGCTCTCCTCCGGAATTCCACCGCCTCCGGACAAGGGCGCCATCGCCATCATCAGCAAGACCGGCTTTGAGACTAGTCAAGGAAGTCTTGTTAGGACCATGATTTACTCGACTGAACGCGTTTCCGCCAACAATGTTGAAGCGCTCTTCTTCATCCTCTTTCTCTGCATCTTCGCCGTTGCCGCTTCCTGGTATGTCTGGCAGGAGGGCGTCAAGCAGGACCGTAAGCGATCGAAACTCATGCTGGACTGTGTCATCATCATCACCAGCGTGGTGCCACCGGAGCTCCCTATGGAACTGAGTCTGGCAGTCAACACGAGTCTTGCAGCTTTGAGTCGCTATGCCATCTTCTGTACCGAGCCTTTCCGCATTCCGTTCGCTGGGCGTGTTGATGTAGCCTGCTTCGACAAGACGGGTACTTTGACAGGCGAAGATCTCGTCGTAGACGGCATCGCTGGTCTCAGTCTAGGCCAATCAGACGTTACAACTGGACCAGACGGTGCACATACCGATCTTACTCCGGTGGCGGATTCCGGCACCGAAACCACTCTGGTCCTGGCTACTGCTCATGCGCTGGTCAAGCTGGACGAGGGTGATATTGTTGGCGAGCCCATGGAGAAGGCTACACTCTCTTCCTTAGGCTGGAACCTGGGTGCTCACGACACTCTGACAGCGAAAACCCAAACGGCCAAATCACATGCCGAGCTTGTGCAGATTCGACGACGATTCCAATTCTCATCTGCGCTCAAGCGTCAAAGCTCCGTTGCCACTGTGTTGGTCAACGACAAGAAGGCTAGACGTAGGATCAAGAGTACCTTCGTCGCTGTCAAAGGTGCACCAGAAACCATTCGGAAGATGCTGGTGGATACTCCACCCAATTACGAAGAGACTTTCAAGCACTTCACCCGCAATGGTGGTCGTGTGCTCGCCCTAGCGTACAAGTACCTTGCTCAAGACTCTGAGCTAGGTATGAATCGTATAAACGACCTCAAGCGAGAGCAGGTCGAGTGTGACCTCCACTTTGCAGGCTTCCTCGTCCTGCAATGCCCACTCAAAGACGACGCGGTACAGGCGGTACGCATGCTGAATGAATCAAGCCATCGCGTGGTCATGATCACAGGCGACAACCCTCTGACAGCTGTCCATGTCGCGCGACAGGTCGAGATCGTTGATCGCGACTGTCTAATCTTGGACGCACCAGAGCACGATGATTCAGGCGAGAAACTCGTCTGGCGTAGTGTGGACGACAAGGTTAACATTCCTGTCGATCCTACTAAGGCCCTAGACAACGAGATCTTGAAGAACAAGGATATCTGTGTAACTGGGTATGCACTGTCGAAATTCAAAGACCAGCAGGGCTGGTTGCAGCTCCTACGATATACATGGGTCTATGCTCGCGTTTCGCCTAAACAGAAAGAAGAGATTCTTCTAGGCCTGAAAGATGGTGGATACACGACGCTCATGTGCGGAGACGGCACAAATGATGTGGGCGCACTCAAGCAGGCGCACATTGGTGTTGCTCTACTCAACGGTACGCGTGAGGACCTCGACAAAATTGGCGAGCATTTCCGGAACACGAAGATGAAGGAGGTGTACGAGAAGCAGGTGTCAATGATGAAGAGATTCAACCAGCCTGCACCTCCTGTCCCAGTCATGATTGCCCATTTGTATCCACCTGGTCCGAGCAACCCGCACTACGAGAAGGCAATTACACAGCAAGCCCAGAAGAAGGGCCTTGCACCGCCGCCACCGTCCAATGGCACTACAGAGAAGCCTACCACTAACGGTGCGGTCGAAAAAGCCAAGCCGAAGAACGCACAACAGGCAGCTGCAGGTCTTGCGGACAGCTTCACCCAGAAGATGATGGAGTCAGAAATGTCCGAGCTCAATGACGAACCGCCTACAATCAAACTCGGCGACGCGTCCGTTGCAGCGCCTTTCACTTCCAAGTTGGCGAACGTTGTCGCTATCCCCAATATCATTCGACAAGGACGTTGCACCCTTGTTGCAACTATTCAAATGTACAAGATCCTCGCACTAAACTGTCTAATCTCAGCCTACAGTCTGAGCGTCCTCTATCTCGACGGCATTAAATTTGGCGATGGGCAAGTCACAATCTCCGGCATGATGATGAGCGTTTGTTTCTTGTCCATCTCCCGCGCCAAGGTAAGTACTCTCTCCCATCAACCTCCATCTGTATACCTGTACTAATCAGCTTCCTAGCCCGTCGAAGCCCTGTCCAAAGAACGACCCCAACATAACATCTTCAACCCATACATCATCGGTTCCGTCCTGGGCCAATTCGCCATCCACATTGGCACTCTAATCTACGTCTCTCAATGGGTCCAGCACTTCGAGCCCGTCGTCCGCAAGAGCGTCGATCTGGAAAAGGAATTCGAGCCCTCGCTCCTCAACTCAGCAATCTACCTCCTGCAACTCATCCAACAAATCTCCACTTTCGCAATCAACTACCAAGGCCGGCCGTTCCGCGAATCCATCAAAGAGAACCGCGGCATGTACTGGGGCCTCGTGTCCGTGTCCGCCGTCGCCTTCTCCTGCGCCACGGAATTCATCCCCGAGATCAACGAGAAGCTCAAACTGGTCCCGTTCACCTACGAGTTCAAGGTCATGCTTACGAGTATGATGGTCCTGGATTATGTGGGCTGTTGGGTTGTGGAGAAGGGCCTCAAGAAGCTGTTCTCGGATTATAAACCGAAGGATATCGCGATTCGCAGACCGGATCAGTTGGAGAGGGAACTGGAGAGGAAGAGGGTGGAGGAGGTTGAGCAACAGAGGAAGAAGGATGAGGAGGTACAGGTTAAGAATGAGACGGAGAAGGAAGCGCAGAAGAGGAAGAATGAGGAGGCGGAGCGCCAGTTCCAGGCGGTCAGGGCGAAGGCGAGGTCGTAGGGTGTGCGGGTCGTCATGGGTAAGGGTGGAGTTTGGTGGTGTTGGGGTTCGATGGAGTTTGTAGAGGTATATTTTGAAGGGGTAGGGTTTGATTGGTCGGGGAGAGAGAGAGAGGACAGGAACGAGCAAGAGAGAGAAGGAGAGTGTATGATATGATGCATCCATAGAAAGTATAGACTGCTCTTTTATTCTAATCCCTCTTCTTGGTCTGGTGTTGTTTGAGACTGCATGCGCATCGATTGAGGTAGAGCATCGCGACCCGGCGTCAACGTTGGGTGCATTTGGTGACGAGTCTGATTATGTAGGTTGGCTTGGTTTGCTAACGAGGGTACTCGTCCTTGAGTCTTTCGTAAAATAGGCAGGTGGAACTGTGAGATGGCTATCGTCTGAGAAGAGGTAAGAGGGAAGAAGCCTTCAAATGGAATAGAATAGGAAAGGAAGGCGGGAACTTTGAACATGGAGAAGGAAGGAAATGGTGTGTGTTACATGTGGTCGTATGAGGATTGGAAGTGGATAGGGAAAGCTGGATAGGGAACGTTGGATGACTGGATGACTGGATGATTGGATGTAGAACTTTGGATGTAGAACGATGGGTCAGGTAGAGGCGTATATGCAGGTGGTCGGAGAGCAAAGGAACAGGAGCATTTGAGACTGTAGATTACCGAGGGGAGCGGTTTGCGGGGGGTGTGTGCGTAGAGATGGGGGGATGTTTAGTCTGGGTGCACGTAGGTAGAGGTTGGGATAAGGTTGGGATAAGGCTGAGATTGGCGCTGCTCCGAGAGATTGGTTCGTGAACGGGCCTGACTCGGTGTTGGTGTTGGTGTTGGGCTGGAGGGTACAGATTTGGTAAGCGTTGTAACGAGCCCTGGGAATCTTTGGGCTACTGTGCAGGTACCTTTCAAGTCTATAATTCCTCGATTCCGATGACGTCGGATCAAGATCGTTAGTATAGCCCTATGAGTGGATGCATGTGTGTTGACGTTTTCTTCGCGCGTACTCCTAGGAGCTGGGCTCTTAAGGACCAACTAGACTGCTTAGCAGGGTTATGCATGGGGCCATGGACTCAGAGAGAGTAGAGAGGATTCATCGACGGGGTTGCAAATCTGGACAACATTCTAGGGCTCTGTGTGGACGTATTGGCAATATAAATGCTGTTCTCTGGGTCAATTATTGTTGCTGATATACCATGTAGGCGGAAACGACGTATGAGATGAAAGGTTTACGGATGGGTACATGTGGTCGGGCCAATAATACTGGAAGGCTCAAAGGCATCAAGAATAGCTAGCTGACTCATTTTGTTCCAAAAAAAGCATCATTCGCTCGTGCTTGAAAGTAGCACGCTAATTGAGATATAAGATTAGATTATAAACTTTAAGAATTGAATAATTGTAAGCATCCGTAGTATCACCATTCCTACTCATGCTATCTGAGACTACGAATAAATAGTCAGTCAAATCAGCATATTTTTTGAAGGACACTAGATCTTCTGGTCATCTCTCGTTTGAAGTGTCATTGACATGGAAGCCAAAAGCAAGGAACCTAATAACGCCTTGTGCATTTGTCGGACAAAAGTTCTGATTTCGTCCGGAGCGACCGAAACTTGCGTTGCCTTGACCCCCTCAAGTGTTCTTATTGAATTTCCGTGATTCTGTTAAATTGATATGGCGATGCTTGGTATACCTCGAATCGATTAGTGCTTATGAGCGAGACTCCCTTGGGTTTAGCCGTCTTGGTATCACGAGTGAATGACCGCTTTCGTCCTAGCGTACGAGTGGATATGAGCAAGTTAACAATATATTCTGCGAACATTGAAGCCTGCTTTAGACACCTGTCTGATCTCTGGGAAGCATCTTAAATTCCACTTGTTCTTGAATCTGGACCGTCTTAATCACGACCCATACCCTCCAAGATGATTCTATGGGCGAGTCTGCTACCAGTTCTGCTCCAGATACGAATTGCATTGGCGGTGAGCAAGTTGACCATTGAAACAACCTCTGGTCCAGTCACAGGCATCATCAATAGCACCACCCCGCACGTTGCTCAATTCCTCGGTGTGCCCTTCGCAGAACAGCCCGTAGGCGCAAGAAGATGGCTTCCCGCGATCTTGAAGACCAGAGAGGAGAGCATTGATGCTACAAAGTTTGGATCCCAATGTCCACAATTCGATGGGAACGGCTCAAACATCATATACGATTATGCTCGCGGATTTCTCAACCCTCCCGAACCAATGGGCGAAGATTGTCTTTCAGTCAACATCTGGGCACCATTGACGAAGAATGCTACCTACAACGAGACTGAGAGCCTTCCAGTAATCGTTTGGCTGTACGGTGGTGGATTTTACAACGGGGGTGCTAACGCCCCATATCAAATTCCCAGTCCGTGGGTTGAGCGCAGCCAGAAGCATATCGTTGTAGCCATCAAGTGAGCTAGTCCAGCATCTTATGTGAATATCTTTGATACTAAACCGTGATAGCTATCGTGTCAACATCTTTGGTTTTCCCAGCGCGAGAGGTCTGAAACTAACAGAACAGAACCTCGGTCTTTTAGATCAAAGACTTGGTCTGGAATGGGTTCGGTCGAACATTGCAAACTTCGGCGGCGACCCCGAACGCATCACACTCTGGGGTCAGTCCGCAGGCGCAATGTCCGTGGACTTTTACAATCTCGCCTACCCCGAAGATCCTATCGTCTCGGGCTTGATCATGGAATCTGGCACTGCACTACTCCCATTCGGCGAGGGCAATGAGCAGCACTCCAACTTCACATTCGTTGCAGAGAACCTCGGATGTGGGAACCTCAGTGCTCAAGGAGAGCTGGCTTGCATGAGAAACATAAGCTGGACTGACATCATCTCCTTCATCAAGACGTACAGCGATGCCGCAACAACTCCACCATTGATCTTCCTATACGTCGTGGACAACAGCACATTTTTCTCCAATTACACCGCGCGTGCCCTCGCCGGCAATTTCACCAAGAAACCCGCCATCACCGGGACCAACAAGCAGGAAGGGCAGGCCTTCGTCCTCCCTTACGATCCCGTCACTGGCGTCAACCTCACCGAAGCGGACGCAACCACTTACGGCTTCTTCGCCTGTCCGGATCTGCAAACTAGTAAGGATCGATATGCAGCAGGGGCGAAGACGTATCGGTATCAGTATGCGGGAAATTTCAGTAATATCTCTCCGCTGCCGTGGACGGGTGCTTATCACTCTTCTGAAGAGCCGATGGTGTTCGGGACGTATGGAATCGAGAGGGGCGGGGGGACGGAATTTGAGGCTGAGGTTTCGAGGGCGATGCAGGATCGGTGGTTGGCTTTTGCGGAGGATCCGGTTGAAGGGTTGGAGAGGGTCGGTTGGGATGCGTATAAGCCTGGGGGTAACGATGCGTTGTTTGGATCAGGCGCATTGGCAGTGCAGCCTGTGGCCGAGAGCATTCTTGATGATCGCTGTAAACATATTGATTGAGAGAATACCTTGGGGGATCTCTTCGCTCTTACATATCGACTGGGGAGCGGCGACCCCAAGATTCGCCAAGCAAGAACCTGTCAGTGATCCTGATTTTTCTAGCATCGTTTTCGCTTCTTGGTAACTTGTTGCTGGGACGATGGTGAACCTTCACTTTCACGCTGATTCGCTTCTTCTCCATGCGCTGGGGTGTTATCGCTATGACAAGCGTCGATTCCCAAACTGTCAGGGGCAGCAATGGCCATAGGTGTGCTAGGTTCATCATCCGAGCCGTTCGTTGAGACAGCGCTCGAATGTTCGCGTTCGACAATGTCCTGATCTATTGTCACATCACCCCGTCGAACAAAAATAGTCTCCAGCTTAGGCGTTATAGATTCTGTCTTGGCCACTGTTCGCTGATCAAGGTGAGTTCTCTCCACATCACCATCCGAGACATGCCACAGATGCCCGTCAAAATACAGATGGTTTGTCTGCGGACGGATATGTATGGCTACAGAGGACTTCGGGTCGTCCACGAAATAGCAGCTCAGAAGCCCTAGTCGACATGACGTGGGTCCGCACTGCGAGTCATTGCATTTCCAAGAGTCGTGGAATAAAAGTTCGATTTGAAGCCCCTATTGGTCATGTGGTAGGGGTTACGGCTCACCAGCTTAAGGAATCGAGTGTCAGCCGCTTTTAGGAGGAGTCGGCGTCGGATGCGGCCCGAACAGGCGAAGTACTTCGGAGATTGTGCCAGGAGGCCAGAACCACCATTCCCAGCTTCAAAGGCTTCACGGCCAGGCGCCCGGGCTGACGCCTTGACTGGAGGATCTGGAGCCACTGTTTTTATGTACCAGGCAAATATCGTATGGTCGGCAGACGATTTGATGAGTTCTTCCTGGAGCCGGATGAAGGCGCGAGTGCCACCCTCGCCATAAATGAGCGGCATGTTTACCCCAAACAATCCCAGTAGACAGTAAGCTGAATCTTCTTCTCGAGTAGTCTCCCGTAATGATGCCCATGACATCTTTTCCGCTATGCACGCGAGTCCCACGTCCCTATCCTGCCTAAGATACGATCCACTGATGCCTGTAACCTCCGTGATGAATTCTTGCAAGGTATCTCTGTCGCCTATATTCTCCCAGTCTTTATTAAAGAACGTAATACTAGTAGGAGCAAGGAGTTCCTGAAGTGTCCATCCACGGGTGAACCATGCCCTGCCAATGAACCTTTGTATTGCCATGTCACT
This sequence comes from Lophiostoma macrostomum CBS 122681, assembly GCA_010405375.1. Lineage (NCBI taxonomy): Eukaryota > Fungi > Ascomycota > Dothideomycetes > Pleosporales > Lophiostomataceae > Lophiostoma > Lophiostoma macrostomum. The sequence goes on along the minus strand of MU004357.1, from coordinate 14,065 downwards.
CAAAGTGGTATCCTTTGGAACGTCATCTAATTTCCAATAGACATCTTTGAGGTAAACCAGACAAGTATCTGCGTTTCGATACCAGGAGAACATGGAGTTTATGGCTTCTGATAGCTCAACACCATTCGTCTTGTCGATACAAACTCACCACACACTTGCGACAACATCGACTTTGTTCAACCGCTTACGCGACCTGTAATTTTACTATTAGCTTATTTTTCAGATCATGTATAATCCTTTTCTCTAATATTTGAAACTACCTATTTCTACAATCTTTGTTGGACACACAACCTTGTGATCAGACCGCTCCGGATCGGAGGCCCGAAACCAGGAACCCCCCTTTTTCTCACTCATGATAATAGCGCAGGATACACGGGGACAAAATGCCCTCACACAGTGTCCATTTCTGTTTTGAGACGGGAGTTACGCTGGGGTATAGCTTGAGCTGTTAGTAAGCAACTCAAGCTGTGGCTAAGCACTCATGAGCTCGCCCTGAGCCAATGCGAGCGTGCTTGATTCAAACCTAAGCCCATCTGATTGTGCCTAATTTCATCCCTGAGCAGCATGAAGAGGGTCTGAAATTGGGCCCCAATCAGCTCGTGGAGATGTGAGGTGTCATAGAGTGACTGATCCCATGTTCGGGCCCCAGTCATTTGTGGCTTAGCTTTTCTACCCCCTGTACCGGCCAGTCTTTCCTTTCATCTACGGTCCCCAAGACGGCTTGAATAATTTAATTTGCATATGCAGTTAACTTGGTGGTATATAATGATCTTTGCAGCTTTCACAATTGAGTGGATACAGAGCAGAGTTTGAAAGTTTCTAGATATCTATCTTTAATTAAGTTGTAAAGAGATTCTACATCGAACGATTATCAGCTCACTAAGTTGTTCCCATCCAGAGCCCCTAACAGAAGTAATAGTGGCCAAAGGTTCCCCAAAACTTACAGCAAGGTTAGTCTGTTCTATTTTGATCAAAGGAAATGCTGTCACCGGACAGATAAGACAGGGTCACTAATGACTGGACGAGGATTGCGAGGAGTAACATTGGACCAAAGCATCACCGTGAAGAAGTACAGGACCCGCTACCGCCACTACCAGGGAGCGTCTCTTAGACTGAGGAGTTGTTTGACGATGTGGCAGGACATCTGTCGTCGTCAAAGCTACTACCAGGCAATATCTACTGACGAGTTGTTTGACGAGGTGCCTCCCAAGCGAGCCAGAACCATATATTGTAGGACGTCTGTCGTTGTCAAAGCCACTATCAGGGAGAGTCTCTTAGACTGAAGACTTTTTTGATGAGGCACCTCCCAAGCGGAAGAGTCTCTCCTCGGAGAGGTTTCTCCATGAAGAGAGTCTCTCCGCGAAGCCCCTCTCTCCTCGGCTGTTCTCTCCATAGAGAGAGTCTCTCCTTGAAGCTTCTCTCCGCAGAGCACTTCTCTCCACGGACGAATCTCTCCACGGAGAGAGTCTCTCCACGGATTCCCTCCCTCCTTAGTAATCTGTGACGGAAACTGAGGGTGGAGTCAAGTAAGTGAGAACTTCGTTAATTGTGGAGGCAGGGAGACCCTACGGCCTATATACCTGCCGTCCGGCTACCTAACCACTTATGGTAAAGGTGAAACGACTCCGCAAACCGTTACATAATCTATCGTACGCTTATAATGTTTTGCTTGCCTAATTCTTATAGGAACGTGGCTTTTGATGCTCCTTCTGTCTGTCTTCTTCCTTCTATCTTCTTCTCGCTCCCCATGTCGTATTGCTCACGTGAACAGAATGTCAAAAGTTGTAGGTATCAGGGACCTAAAATCAGCCCCTCTGAGCTGTCTAAAATGGGGCCCCTTTTGATCAAAATCCCTAGGAAATTTACTAACTGTGCCTGAAATCAGGCTTATCATCAAGTTAAATTGCACCTGATGACATGAATAAGGACCGTCTCCCTCTTTTAAAACTTTCAGGGACAGATATCCCCCTAAACAAACGTTGCCGCCTATCATCAGTTTTTTCAATATGGAGACACCCGAAAAAATTGTGATTTCCGAGATTTCCAAGCATCTTAACGGTCTCAATGCAGTGTATGAGAGGAACTCCGCACAGACGACAAACGCGGCGACGCATGCGTATGAACAAACATTGCCTAGGCTCACAACAGATTATTCCGCGCTAGTTGCAGCATACGACGAAAAACATGCAAACAGTCCGCATGGGGATATGACATATACATTACAGTACAGGTATTCTAAACTGCCGCTGAAAGCGACCCAACTCGGTTTAGATGATACTTTCTCACAAAGTCGTTATATAGTAATGTGTACTCCAATTATATGCTCGATACCACTAGTAGTGTACATATTATCAAGGATCGGGTGTAGCGATTTAAAAAGAGCGCTGCACAAGGCTCTTAGTATCTATAGTAGGCAGGTTAAAGCAATTTTAATAAAAGGTATAAAGAAGATAAAGAAGATATAAAGATAAAGAAATAGGGTATACCTATACTTTACCTTTTCTAATAGCAGCCTAGATCTTCTTAATCTTAAACGACCTTTTTTAACTCTCTATATATAATATTAAATACTAAGGATAGGTATCTCGCCCCTAGGGGATCTCTAACTTTAAGTATAGTATAGGTTAACCTTAGTACTAGTGCTAAAGAATCCATCTTTTTATTAATAGAATAATTGCCAATAATTTATTAGTAGGTAAGTAGATACTATATAGGGGCGAAACTATATAGAAGCTATACTATATGGCCGTACTATATTCTTATAGTTATAACTGCTTGGATATAGTCTTTATAATGTTATCTATTATTATTAGTAGCTACTTGCTTAGTACTAAGCTTATTAAGGTCTTTATTGACTTAGAGGATAAAGGGAGTAATAGCTATAGAATAGGAAAGGCCGTAATAGTAAACGCGAGAGCTAGCCTACTAGCTATTTTATAGTAATAGAGAACTACTTTACTAACCGCTCTATAGCAGTAGAGAGCTATAAGGGTTACTCTAGCTACTCTACTAGCGATGCCTCCTCTTCTAGGATATTATATTCTTGCCTCCCCTGCTCTTACGCTGCCTTGTTAGCTTGCTATCTTACCTTTATACTCTAGAATCTTCCATCTCTTCTATTTATTAGTATAGTGGCTTTAGTATTTTCCTTGCCTTTACCAGTAATGGTGTAGGGGGTCCAGATCAATTTCGTGCCCGTTGTCGACATTGGTGGAGGAGGCGAGGTTGACCGGAGTTCTGCTCCAAAGACGTGTAGGCTGGGTTGCTTAGGTAACTTTTCGTTCTATAGTCAGGTGTTGTCGTGGGTTATAAAATAGGTTGGTGGTGGACTTGAGCGCCAAGCGACTTAATGTTAGAGTGCTGCGCACGCTAAAGGCTATAACAGCCATAAAATTAAATATTTTAGCTTGGTCTCTACTAGCGTTATAAGATCCCCAACTCTTTAATGCCAGAGATAAATTTCCGCCAAAGTTTTTCTTGGTCCATGGTGGATGCAAGAGGTTTACCGCTGGCCTTCTTTCGCGTCAGAGCCACCCGCGGTGATCGGCGGGCCACGGCAAATCGTCCAGTCCGCAACGGCGAGGAAATTTGGGCTGAAATCGATGACTGATGGGTGATTGAGCTCCTGGCAACGATATTACAAGGTTTCCGTTCACTTCTTTATCATTCCGCTGGCTGCCAAATCGACCGGCCGGTCGCCCGACGCCACCGCAACAAGGAGAATTCGTTAAAGTCGAGGAGTGGTAGAGTGATTAGACCTCTCGTAACAGCCTCGCATATTTTCCGTTCAGTTTTCTCATATTGTGGGTGTTGGTTGTTGGCCAGCTAGTGACTAGAATCAGACCTATCGACTATTGAAGCGCATAACGCGCCCGGAACCCAGCAGTCGCTTGGAGATATTGTTCGCAGAGGCCATCAGACCTATATAAATGCCGTCGAGTTTAATGTGCGCGTTGTGTGGTGCGGTGTCGGCGGGTGTTGAGATCTCAGCCTGTGGCATCTGGCTGGCAAAAACCAGATTGGTCGAGACAGCCGCATAACGCACCCGGAGCCCAGCGGTCGTTTGGTGACATTGTTTGCAGACGCCATGCGATCAGATCGATATAACTGTCGACATAATTAATTTGTGCGCGGCGTGGTGTGGCGTCGACGGGTGTTGAGATCCGAGCAGCTGGTGGGCGGCCGTTCAACACCCGCCGGGCTGCAATGCACGCCCACGACTTCAGATCGCTAGATTCGCTTTTCATGTGTTTTTGCGGAACTGAAACCTACCGGTTCCGTCAGACAGAAAGTCAATCCGGCGTGGTGGTGGATTTTCGTCAACTTCACATAAGCATGCACGTGGAGCCACGTCCCTAAACTACCACCACCTTCAGCTACCAGGAAACACTATCTTTGCCCCTTTACCACAGATGTGACCCAGAGCGACTGGTGATAGTCTTGATCTTCCTCTCGATCTCCGGACCTCTCAGGCTTCTCGCCCCCACCTTCTGGCCCCGAGCCATAGACTCTTGGGGTTCCAGTAGCATCCACCACTTCAACCTCGACAAACTCGAAGCTCCGATGGCGTCAGCCAGGTCACTGGAATGGAGGCGCAAGAGCTGGCGGCACAGGAGCGAGGCCGCGAGAGCTGAGATGCAAGAGATGGGGTGCAAAAGCTGAGACACCAGACTGAGATTCTGTTCAGAGCGGTGAAGTCCAGGCAGTTCCTGGCTCTAGGAAGGTTATTCTCAGCGTCGGGGTCGAATTGAGACTCTGTTACGTCCGGTAGCAAGGGATACGAATCTCCGTGTTGAGTCTCTAGGAGTCTGTTAGTATGAATGCCCTGCCGCACCGGGAGCACGACCTCGAACTCACCCTCATTGATTTCGACTCGCTCCGAGTCATTGTCGTCGTCGGATTCGCCATAACCAGTGAGCCACGCAGGCTCGACGTACGATTCATGTTCGTCCACCTCATTCGAGTTCTCACGCCACAAGCCCGGTGAAGGCGAGAGCGAGTAGTTGGACATGGGAGCCCTCTGGTTGTCGAAATCAAGAGATTCCTCGATGTCGGAGCTAGGATCCATGTCCGAGGTTGGCAGGCGGTACGTTTCATCTTCGTACCTGTTAGGCGTGTCCCGGAGGGAGGAGAATGAAATCAACCGTCTTAGTTCAACCTACGATACCTATCCGCTTCGAGAAGAGCCAAGCATGTCAAGAGGAATCGCACCCTCGTGACCCTCCCGGCTCTGTGTACACCACTGCCCCCTGTCGGCATCACATCCGTACTCCCGCCATCTCGAATAGCTTTCTCGGTCTTGCCATGCTTATCATCTCCTGCTTCTACTTAGGCGATGTTGAGATCATAATTACGACTTCTACAATGGAACGCTCTCGTTCCTCAGCCACATCGTTCCCATTAACAGAGAACTATATATAAATCTTCCTTCGACACTTCCCTATTCTATCTGGTATACCCAAACCACTGCTCAGCCTCGAAATCTAAATGGGTTCCTCTGAGCCTCCACGGATCAACGAAAAACTTCATTCGCACATTCGGCGTAACCAGATGAAAGACCCTCAAAATGACATAAACTCTGGTTGGGCGCTGTCCGTCACACAATGCCATATCTTCCATCTGAAAGGACGTTAGCCTGATGCTCCCAAAAGCCGGTACGTGGACTTTACAAACCCTTTTGTACTGGATATTGCTCATATAAAAGCGTGTCTCACATTCTCCTGTGGTAGTTTTGACCTCCAGGTAGTACTCAATCGGGTGCGTGACGTGGTCATGGTCCGCTAGCTGAGTCGGGAAACTGCCTTCGCAAACGTTCCGCAGGTATTGGGTCAAGGCGCCGTTTCGGTCTGTATAAACGATGTCTGCTGTTTCATGTCCTCTCCAATCTCTTATTCCTTCGTAACGGGGATGGATTGCAACGGCACCCCGTATGGTGCTTTGCCAACTTTCTCGAGTAAAGTCCGGAAGATCCAGACAAGAAAGGTACTCAAATACCTAAATCTGTGTCAGAGATTGTGTCCGTGGTAAATGCTGTCGCGTTTGAACCTACATATGCCTCTCCTGCGGCTCCCACTCTGCAATTGTATGCACCTTCTTCTCTCGCACGGTCTCCAAAAGTCGCGAAAGAACTGAAGAATGTGAGTTCCTGATCGAATGGCTCAATATCATTGTTGCTCATATCAAAACCGGATCGAGCAATTTTGATGAGCTGACCCAAGAGTTTGCGGTATCCCGAACGCCAGGCAGTTGCCGATTGGCCGTCCAGGTCCACGTCCACAGGGACAGATGAAGGACGAGAACGCTGACTTGAGGCCCGCGCGGTCCATCCAATTTCTGCACTAGAAACATGGCGAGACCTAGATTCCGAGGCCGCGTAGGGTTCGTGGACCTCCTCAATAGACGGCACAATCTCCTCGATCTCCGGCAAGTCCAGCACGGGCTTTTCAATCCATAATACCTCGGAGATGTCTTGTTCACTGAGCATACTGTCCAGGTCCCTCAAGGAACTAGACAAAATGAGGGATATGTCGTGGAGAGCCGCGACGTCTGTCCCGGAAATAGAGGCGAGAAGTTTGGGGAGTTTCGTGCGATGGGATGCACGACGTTGATTCTCATCTTCAGGGACGTATATCTTGAGACGGCCGTCAATTACTTCATGGTGAAGAGAGGGTCGATCGCTTGGGACTTTCAGTGGCACGGTGGTGAGATGAAGCACCAAATGTGTTGTGATGCTATCCGTTGTGTGGACCTCGCATTGTCGTAACTGATCGAATAGCAGACTCTCGTTGCGAAGAGCCCTTCGGCTCTTGTGCTTGGCAGCGCAACTTCCATATGTTAGTTGATTTTTCCCAATCTTGCAATGAGAAAATGCAACCAGGGAGCTTGGTTGATCTGTAGTACCGCAGAAGGCAGAAACGCTATTCAAAAGCCTAGGTACTAGGGAGACGCATGATAAATTGGATAATTTAGTGAGAGAGACTCACCAGTACAAAGCAAACGCTCGATCATTGAGTTGACGCGATAGCGGATGGTCCATACAGACTGCGGCCCCAGCGCTAGTTTCCTCGGTGATTGCCGTCGAGAGGTACCGATGCGTTAATCCCAGGTGGCGGAACATGACATCTAAAATCTGCGTTTCTTCGATGCTAAAGTCCAGCAGGACGCCCTTGTCAGCAAGTGCGTTCCCAAACCGCGCATGATCCAGGATAGCAAAGTCGTCTGTGACACCAACGAGCGTTAGATTACCGTCCGTAAGTCGCTTGGGCAGGAAACGTGCTTCTCGGAGATTTTGTAGCGCTGTCTCAACTCCTGCTGCAATATCATGCTTCGTGAGCATCATACCAGTCTCAATGAGCCTATGCTTTATATCCTCAATACGTGGTTGAGCCTGTTCGGCCATTCTCTTGATCTCGTTGAGCAGCATTGTGGGAGTGACTTTTCTAACCTTCAACTTCTTGGTGAAAAAATCCTCCAGGTCTGGATAAATGACCTGCAAATCTTGATATCCGGACAGCGGAAATGGGATCCTCCATAGGCAGGTCTCAAGCTTGTGCCAAACGCCGTGATTGCCCAAAATGAGTTCGTTGTTTCTGAATTCATTCCTAGAATCAAGTCAGTTCCTATGCCTTCGTACTATGTGATCAGAGCCAGCTGGCTTCTTTCAAGAGAGAGGCAGTTGTAAGCGTCACTCGCGGCAGCTCATGATTCGTCTGAATCTGTGCGATAGTGAGAGTAACTTACCTCAGAGAATCCCAGTCCGTGTTGTTGCCAAAGTGAACACTCAGGTGCGAATATATCTCTCGACTCTCAGACAGACCTCGCGTATCATTGCTGTTCTCATTCCAAGCCTTGAGCTCGTTCAAGACTGTATAAATAGTCGAATTTGGTATGTCAAGCGTCTTGGAGAAGAAGTCCTTCAGAATCGGCTCGCTCGAGTATTTCATTTCCAATACGGACGTATGACGCAGAAATGCTGGCCCCTTCCAGACGCAATCCTTGACGTGTACCCAGCCGCCATCTGCGTCTGGGTCGCGTATAAACTCCGTAAGGTCGAAAAATTCACTGTGAATTGTTAGAGTCAGACGATGTATCATTAAGTAGACGTGGCCTACCGGAGCTGAGCTTGATCCTCTATAGTAGCGAGTCGGGCCATGGAGACGTATAAGAGTGTCATCAGCGCTACTGATGCAGAATCTGCATAAACCATTTCCTCAAGAACTAACTTGTAGAGGTTCAGGTCTGGTTTAGAGCGCACACCGAACTCTTCCAGGAAACGCCATTGACGATACGTAGCATCATCGAGGTCGCCATCTGGTAAGTCTAGTATAAAAATACCATCTTCCGAGTCCTCAACACTCAGCTTCCGAAGGCCATCGAGAACCTCAACAGTTGGTAAGTATGTCGTTAAGAGAGGCACTCTGGAGCCCGATCTACACGGTACTCTACAATCTCTTAGCGTGTCGCATACGTATGAGACGTCCTTCTGATATGCGTTCCAGTGCGCCTTCAAGGTGCCAAGGAACTTTCGGGGTCGATGTCGCAGTACGGCTTGTAGAATGGGTGATAGGAGGCCTGGGTATGTTGACCGCAGTTCGAGAGATTCTTCCGCGCTACTGAGAAGTGATGGATAATATCGAGCTTCTGTCAGCTCCGTGAGCCAGTTCTTCCAAGTTTGACCGCCACTGGGAAGGGCAAAGGCGTGAACTGGCTTTCGTTTCAGCTCAACAAGGGATCTTGGTAATATATTGATCTTGAGCTGTTTACGGATAGCCAAGGGCAGGAGTTGTTCTGTATGAAATTGATTGTCGGATGGTAGGTAGAACCTTGCAGTGTTAAGTATGCTGCGTCCATCGTCGGTGGGAAATCGAAGTCTCAACTTCTGGGATTCAGAGTACCCAGGGATATAAAAGAGATAGGTGAGATGAGATTCATAATTCAATGGGACACCGGCTGATTGGTGCGCCTGATCAATCTTCGCGAAGACCGTTGCTTTAGGGCATTCTTCCACTCCCAAGGTCGTATAGAACTTCCTCCTCGTGGAATTACTGGATGCAGAATTTCCCATCAGAGCCAAACCAATATCTTCCGGAATATTTGTTGTGCCCGTACACCGGAAATAGATGTTGTTAAGGCCTCCGAAACCCATGCGTGGTGCGCCAGTCCATTGATTAGGCCGAGAGAGAGGGATGATCGCTAACTGTTTGAACCTTCTTTGTTGAGATTCTTTCATGCCCAGATCTGCCGAGAAAGCGTGAGATCCGAGAGTTGCAAATGCTTCGTGCCAATGATCATCCGACGAGCGGGTCCTGATTCTGGAAGTCAAGGATGCTGTGTCAGCCTGTATTCGCGCTAAAATCTCTTCCCAATTCATAACCCGAACCCCAAGGTCTCTCATGGTGCCTGGAATCCATGCTTCGTATGCAGCGTTCAAGTATATCTCCTCGTCGAGATCGGGGAGAATTGGCTCATCTTGATATAAAAACACATCCGGGAGGAGGCGGAACTGTGATGGGACCTTAAATTGGCCCCCTCTTGTTTCAAGGATGGGCAGCTTCTGCAAGAGAGCATTAATCTTCGGATACAAGGTATTCCAGGGGTGCTCCATTGTCTTCGTGGGCAAGAAGTCCAACCATGAGTATCTCAAAGAATGGGTACGCGTGGCAAAGCTTCGCACCGCCTTGGTAAAGGCGTGGGCGACACCATCACATATCTTTTCATTCCAGGCACAGTCAATGACGCTCTCGCGACTTGCTGATGTGATGAAATCGGAGTGAATGAGGAACTATGAGCATATGTTAGCTCGAAACAACCCAATGAAGAGAGTATAGACTTACTTGAATCTGCGGAAGCCTTTGCAGAGGCAAATATGCAAAGGCGTACTGACCCAGCTCGCTTAGCTTCGGCCTTTCGGTGATCGGATCAATGGGAAACGCAAGGACTATCGTCACGCTATGTATATCTTTCCGACGGTCGTCTTCTGGCATATGGGAGACCGTGTGCGTGACCTTGTAGTAATTACTCTCCTCTTGTTCTACTACTCCGTTCAACTCACGAGTCCTCGTCATGGATACTGAATCATATATCTTCGTTCTCTTCCTTATTTTGATCGTCTCCTCTTGGCCGTCTGGGTGGATGATGTGAAACTGAATCAATTTAATCTTTCGGAGGAAGAAAATAGTGGTTGTGGGCATATTCAGAATCGCATCCACCAATCTCGCGTATTCTGCTCGTGTAGCTTCCGTAAAATTCAACGTAGTCTTGGTAGTTACCCAAGACGTTAACGTCTCTGTTGGCGCATCGAGTGGTGTCAACATGCCAAGTCCCCCTTCGCCTCGGCGATGTATGAAACGAAATGACCACAATCCAGATTGTATTTTAACCTCGTCAGCCACAGCGAACACCGACTTAAAGCCGAACCCTTTCTCGCCAATATGATCGTCTGTAGCCGTAGCCTTCTTCGAACTCTTGCCAGTGGCGCATATAGCCTCGATGTTCTTTCGGGTGAATCCATTTTCGTTGGTCTCCACTGTCAGTCTTTGGGGTGTTACCGAGAAACAAAGCGTTGGCAACTTCTTATTCGCTTTGGCAACAGTAAATAGCAGGTCGTCTGCGTTCTGGATGAGCTCGTATAGAAATCGATACTTCGAGGAATACAGCTGCTCCGATACACTGATCACGGTAAGCAGACTCCTGAGCAATTATGGCCGAGTCCAGAGATACCTTTTAGTATAGGAAGCTTCCATTTCTCTCTTCTGTTCGATAACGCGCATTATCGTCTCACGACTCCTGGCTCGGACGTTTTCAAGATCCTGCATCGTATCCTCGTCCAGATACCCCTTGTCGGCTCGGATGCCCTCGATGATAGCCTGCGCCTCAAGCTTCGTGGATGGCTCATTCTCTCCAAGACGCTCCAATATATCGCGATGTTGCCCGACTCCTGCGAGAACGGAATTGGCGATATCCATGAGGGAAGTAGCTGAGGGAAAAGTGGCTCAATCGATGGAAAGAAGGCAAATCTTTCGCCTGAAACAGACGATTTGTTGCTTTTTGAATAGAATCTTATATGCAAAAAGACGAGGTTTGGATATGAAGAAAACAGTCTCTCGGCGCCATCTGGAGGGCTTTTGAGGTGCGCTGCATTTCACAAGCCATGCGTTCTCGCGGCGCAGCGACGGACCCCACGGCCGGCCGGGCGCCTAACAAGGTGCGCGGCCCGCAAACGTGGGTTTCATGCGGGTGCGGAGGCCACGCATTGGTTCGAACTTCAGTTCTAAGCTCGGCGCTATAGAAGCTGCGCACCCCTGGATGTTGCGCACCCCACCAAAATTGGCAGTCCATCAATAAATCGCGATTCCATCCACCCCTATACGAATTAGTATGGCTACACGTGAGCAGATGATCCAGCTAGCCATCTCCGGCTTTCTTGACGGTACTTTTTCGAGTAAACGAGCTGCCGCTAAGGCGTACGGCATCTCCAAGTCGACTCTCCGCAACCGCCTCAACGGTGCAACAAATCGCGTCGAATCTCATCAACACCAACAGCGGCTGGCGCCTCTACAAGAAGAATTCCTTGTTGAATGGATCCTCGAAGAGGCTGCGCGCGGCTTCCCTCCCTCGCACCCGCGGGCCCGAGATATGGCAAATCGAATTGTACGCATGAACGGTGGCACCGAGCCCGTCGGCAAGCTTTGGATATCCCACTTTATAACACGTAACCTACGCGTCGCATCTGTTATCAAAAAGAAGCTTAAAGCTCCTAGAGCTAAGGGAGCAACTGCTGAGCAGGTCCGCGCGTTTCTTGAGCGGTACGACATGATCCGACGCCAATATAATATATCCTCTGCGAATACATACAATATGGATAAGACTGGTATCGCACTATGCGTGTATACGAACTCCTAAGTTCTTACATCTTCATTAAAGAGAAGATCAGGAATAGGTATATATAATTGAGTGCGTATTAGCAACCGGCCGAAAGCTACGCTGCGCTGTAATATTCAAGGGCCAGAGCCTTTAAACTACCTGGTTCCCATCCAAATTAGTACCTGACTAGCTGTATATAACTTCTTAGAACAGATGGACTGCAAATTCGATTAGGCTTGAGTGGTTAAAGCGTATTTTTCTCTCTGAGACGGCTATACCGGCTGAAGACTGGCGACTATTAATTGTAGACGGCCACGGCAGCCATGTCGATATTAAGTTCTCACTTGTCGCAAAACTGAGCCGTATACAGCTTTTATTTTTGCTTTTTCACGCGTCGCACGTTTTACAGCCTCTTAATCTTGCTTTATTTTCGTTATTAAGTCCTCGTACTGTCATCAAATTGCTGAGCTTGCGACCTTTAATAACGCTGCACTAGTTAAGAAAGAGCGCTTTATAACTTGTTATTATTAGGCCCGAGAGAAAGGGCTTACAGAGCATGTAATTCAGGCTGGTTAGCGGGCATCTGGCATATCTCCACTGAATATTAATCGGGTCCTTGAGTCGTCGCAGCTCTACCGCCGCCTAGCGACGCCCCCATGCCGTACGCAGCCTCTTTTCTGAGCTTGATCAGCTCTTTACAACACTAAAAGGACCATCTGATTTATATCACGCGCAGCAGTACCTTCAGCACTTAGAAAAGCTCTCGCGTACGACCCGGGTTATCCTTTGAAAAGCGGGTAAGGCGCTTGCAACCGCGAATACAAGAATTGTAAAGCTAGAAACTGTACAACGAAGGCTTCAATTTCAAGCAGAAGGCTCTTGCTCTGTACGAGCTAGAAAGCGCGTTCAAATTGACCCAAATCAACGATTTGTAAGTGCGGATATAGTAGTAGAGGCAATTCGCAAACTAGAGGCTCAAGAGGCTGAGAACGTCGCGCGCGAGGCAGCTAACGCTGCTAAATTAGCTGCAGAGGCTGCGGCTAAGCTGACTTTCGAAAGTATGTGTATTGAATGGCAAATACCGACGTAAACGCTGCAATATACTCGATTTTGTACACCTGTCTCGGTTTTGGTGGGGTGCGCAACATCCAGGGGTGCGCAGCTTCTATAGCGCCGAGCTTATGCCGTGTGCGCATTTGGAGCTCGAGCTGTCTCATGTCGTTGCACAACGACAACCCATGTCAGAGAACAGTCGGATCAAACAGGCGTGACCGAGACTCGATAACCGGGTCGCTCACAGGGTTCGTAGGTATCCGTATATCTACGTCCAATAAAACACCCGCGACAGTATTTTACCGTGTCCGTGCGCGTAACGCCCGGAGTCGCGTAACGCCCGATCACCATAAACAGCACCCACACTTCAACGCGTAATTACTTAACAGCTATAGCACCTATTAATAAAGCGCTTGCAGCAATTAAAGCGCTAGACCTAGGGGAGAAACTTATATATTAGAAAATTGCTAATTAGTTTAGCGTTAATTGCTTAACGTTAGCGCGAAGGTATAGAGGTATTTAGGCAGCCTAAGAAAACAAGTACTCCTAGCAATAAAAGCTTACCCTATAATAAGAGGAGGAGCTTATAAAGTATATAGAGGAGCTTACTACTTATTATATACCTCCTATAAGAGAAATAGTTACTAATTTTACATTAGCAGTCGCGTAGAAGCTAGTAAGCAAGAGCTAGGTTACGCGCTTTATTAATAAGTACTCTATTAATCTTATCTCTTAGTGCTCTATAGGTATAGATACCAATTACTATAATACTAATTCCTATAGTAAGTATAAGCTATACTTTAACTTACTATAGTATAAGATTACTAAGTATAAGGTTAATACTAAGTATATATATAATATAGATAAGAAAGGCTTTATAATTAGAGTTACCTTAAAAATAAAGTATATATTTAGTAGGTGTATATAGAAGAAGAAAAAGATTAAGGTATTACTTTAAGATAGTAATTATATCTAGGTAATACTTATAGCGTATATATATAGTAATAGATTAGCTCTACCCTTTAGCCTTCTCTATAAGTCTACTAATAGTACTATCTAATTATACTAGATAGAGAAAATTAAGCTAGAGGTATACTCTATACTTATTTTCTTATTACCTATAGGCTAGACTAATAATAAGCTAGGCCTT